>JAOVVB010025206.1:0-15895 GCA_028570985.1 Heterobranchus longifilis | reverse complement strand
AAAGAAACATTCATAGCTGCAAGCATGTAGGCCGTCTTGCTTTATGTTGCACATATAATCAATTAATGACCACATCAAACTTCCACACAGTAAGTATGATACAATATGGCCAACTAAAGCAGGGCACAGTATACTCTGCAGAGTGATGTACTACATTGTATTATTTATCGGCACAAATAAGACACGGATAGGTCAAATAGCATGTATGAGCATTAAATTAAAAAAAACAGGTTTTCAACATTGATTTTACATAGCTCATAAATGTAGTGTTATTCAGCAGCTGACTCTCAGGAGTGTCACTGAACGCACCACCAATGAGAGAGTTTATTTAAAACAGTCTCTTCTTTCACTGTGATGGATTATACATCTTAAAGTTACAAATATCTGCAAGTTGGGATTTCCCCTCCAGTGAGACAAATGGCAAACAATGGATGTCTGGGAGGTCGGAAATCAATTTAAAACATCACGGCATGGGATGCTTTGAAAAATGGCCGGCAGTAAAGTACACACACAAAGTTATTAGGCTAAACCACACAAAGCCAACGACATGGATGGAAGCAAATCAAGCATTTCCCCTGTAGAAATGTGCTGTTTCTTTAGGATAGTAATATTGTATTATAATTAACATAAAAGTGTAACATAAAGGAGAAATGAAAGGGTGGAGACAGCAGTAGATTCTTGGTGTGTATCTAAACATATGGATGATGCCTCTCACTACGACTCCATTCATATATCTGCGTCTGACTACTAAAGTTTATTGATACAGACCTGTACTCTCCTCAGGCATTTCCTGAAAATAGCAATACAGGACATGTGCTGCTCTTGTAAGTGGGGTTTATTTTGGCAAGGTCCGAGGACCTGGGGATCGGGGGGGAATATATCCCAGGACCAACATTCCAAGGTTTCATTGTGGTATTCCCGGTGGAAAATGAAGAAATGAAAAAGAAAAGGAGTTTTGTGCTAACAGGGCCTCTGGACATCAGTGTAATTGCCATTTCCCTTTCAGGTTCCTCTTTCATGTGAGTGGTATGGTGTGAATTATTGTCCGGTCTGTGATTTGTCCTTTTCATGGTTGTTAAAGACCCAAAGCGAGCTCTCACCCCCCCCCACCTCTTCCCTTACCTCCAGCTGTCTCCGTACAACTGGATACCGTGTGGACGCTTTGACACAATGCTTCTGGCTGTGAAACACGACTTTGTGACAACTGCCTTTTGTTACGAGAAAAACAAGCAGTTTTGTGAGTTTTGTGACAAACTCTGTAAGCTGAAAAATCTGTGTTCGTGTGTTGGTTACCTTCCAGAGTAGCACAGCTAACAGCAAAAAGATGAGGATTCCCACCAGCAGACTGATGGCGATGATCCAGCCGACTACGTAACCCCTCGGCTCCTGACTGTGGAGAGCCTCGAACACCAGCTGAAACACAACAATGATTCAGTCAGTCAGTGAGTCACACAGCACACACACACACACACACACACACACACACACACGGGAGGGATACTCAAGAGTAATGAAGTCATGTGCTGCTAATGATGCAATGCAGTGCAACAATAACAACCATGATTCTTATTTCAGTCGCTGTGTAACTCTTGATTTGATTCAAGAGGAGCTACATGTAAACCAAAACTCCATACAGCATGAAACTGGACACTAATGGAGTTTACTTTATACAGAACACATTCAATCAGTCAGTTATACAAAAGAAAAACATACAAATGGTAAAACAAAAAAAAATCAATCAGAATCAGTTTATACTGTATGCTATCATGTTTCAAGCAACATCCATTGAAACACAATTTTATTTACTTTATTGAATTCTCAGGAAAGTCCATACTACAGTTTCGTGCACACCCAGGACAGGAGGTGGTTACGGCGACCCTTTTGCCCCTTTGCAACAAACTTTTTAGCCATGTTAGCAGCATGGCTCTATGGATGACAATGTCAGTCTGTTGGTGGATCCACCAGACTGAAATATCCAAACAATAAGATGTTTTGTCGTGAAAGTTTGTACAGACATTCATGGTCTCCAGAGGATGAATCCTGTCATGGAAAATGTTGATGTTGCTTCAACATTACTGTAAAGATCTTGTCAGGTCACAGACGGACCAGTAACTGCAGTACAGATAATTAATTATGCACAATTCTTCTTTCTGCTGGCCATATGGCCAACTCGGACACATGCCTCTGTACCCAGAGAGAGTGTGTTGTCTCTGTTTTGAATTTAGCCTTGGTCAAGGGACATAAGTGCTAGAATTATGAACGCATACTATCGAACACATAGACATAACAGCATATAAGACTTGAGAATGTGTGTGGCTGTACGCTTGAGACCATTTTCTGTGCAGATTAAGCCATGATGTCTCCTCACCTATTCTCCATTATGGATTGGATAGCAGCTCACAGAATTTCCATAACAAATCCTACTCACTTGGATGGTCCCCTGACTTTTCATCTAGGTCTAAATTAATGAATTTGCCCAGTATTTAAAAAAAATAAAAAATTCTAAATCGGAACTCGATCAAAATGAGTTTTCAATTTCTGTTATCAAAATCAAAAGCAGGGTCGGCTATTCCCCCATTTAAAATAAATTATTTTAATTTGACCCTAATGGCCTTTGTGTGGTACATTCCAAATAAAATATGCCGGTTATATCACACTTGATACCATGTACCGTGTATCTTTTTAAAGAATAATTTGAAAATGTAGATGACAGTTGTCAGGGCATAAAACCAACAATCTGTTGATCTTTACAAATCAAGACTTGATAGTCTAACAGTGGCTGGCATAGCTGTCAGTGCTGAAAAAAAAAGTTTAAATTGAATAAATGAATAAATTGTGACCTTAAAATCAAATGTCTAATTGAATCATGGATTTGGAGAATTGTGAGACCCCTAGTACTTAGGTTTATGACAAAATGGTTTATGTAAAACTACTATTCCTATAGGCCCTGCGTTTAGTAGAACATGGTAAAAATTAGAACAGCATGTTATTGTCATTGTGAGCATGTTATCCTGCTGACATTATCTTTAGTACACATCGCAGAGCCGCTAGCTGTAGACTCTCAGTCTTGGTGTTTATCATTGGCTCCGACTGTCTGACAAGATGTTGCCTTTTATTCCACTGGCATGAATGACATCATAGAACTAGTTAGTAAGCTTGTGCTATGTGTGTAATGCCAACAAGTAGCCTATTTATCTTATTAGATCAGTGCAATTCAAAATAATTCATCATCCACTCCCTTTTTTTTAAAATTCGGAACGTCATGTCTTTAAACTGATTCCGTGAAGCTCTGAATGAGGCTGATTCTCAGAGTTATCTTGGGAGGCTTGGCAACTCTTAACAAATAGCCTGGTTCCACAATAAATACAAGCTATTTAGGGTTTTCCCATGACATGAGTCAACACTGACCTGCTGCACAATCTGTCACTGACAGCAAACTCAGTTATCTTAACCCAACGCTTAACCACAATAAAGGGAAGCAGCATCCACTGACAAAAACACTGCTATTTTAACTCACTTTCTAACACCAGTACTTTGATTCTTATTTGATTTTCTAACACTTACCATTACTTTTATTTGTGTGGCAGTAAACTAACCATTTTGGCTTTCTACTCTCTACAGTTCTTTTGAAGCTATTTGATAATTCTGCATGAGTCTTTCCCAATACAATTACATTGATCACTTAAATTGATTTCCACTCAATTAACAGTGGTTTGACTTGAGTGAAATGTTGCATTACTTTGCACCACAGCTAAGCCTGCATCCAGGCCTTAAATGGAAAACATTCCCTAAGACCATTAAATAGATGGGTTTATTTACTAATTATCTTGAAACAAAAGCAAATAATGTAATGTAATAATAACAACAATCTCCCAAATGTCCGATAGTCTTGCATATTTTTCTTACTGCAGACAATGGCGGGACAATTTCAGAAATGACGGAGGAATTCACTGCTTAAATGTGCAGTGCTGCATGGACTTTGAACACAAATGCGGCATGAGACGCCAACTGTGAGCCAAGACAAAACCAAGCGGACAAGTGAAGATTAATCTCTCTGTTGAATAGTTTCCCACATTAACACCTCCCTCTTACTCCGAGCTCTGGAATCTAACCGTTGTTATGCATGCCAAGGCGCTTGCGTATACCGAAAAGCTCTACTGGTCATTGCTCTCTGACTTTCCCAATTTAACTTGTACAATCAGTTAATTCTAGGAATGTGTAATTGAATGTGAAGTTCACTCAACTCTGCAATGCGAAGTTTGTAGCTTGCTTACTCAAAACAGAATCCTATAGATTTATGTCGGTTTGTTTACATGTCACGGGAGATAAAATGTGAGCTTGTCGTTCTGCTGACAATCAGTCGACTTGCTGTTAGCGATACAACCAGGGACCACAAATCACACTTTCCTGTGTGTACTCTACCAGCAGGCATCCTGAGGGGAAACGTAACTGTGTTTACTAAAACCTAACAGTCGCTGGAATGAACAACACTCTAGGTGCTGAAAGAGCACCGTGGTATGGTACATATATTCACAGCAGGTCTGAATTTTCCGAGCGCATCTGAAGCTCAGGGTCAGCAGGGCTGCAGCTCCGGTCAGCACCCTAATCACTTGAGGGATCCCACTGCGAGCATGCTGGGTGCTCAATGTAATCATCACATCTGATCTGGTCGGCCATTCAATCACTCAGCAAACAACAGTGTGGGGGGGGGGTCTGTCCTTGAGCACAGCTGAGGACCCCGGAAAGACGCCAATAGAAGCAGCACCGTACAGTGTAGCCACAGTCCCCAGCTGTTCCCCGGACTCACATCAGCAGCTCAAAGATTGTCTGACCACATCACGATATGGACTGTGCATGTAAAGCCGAAGACTTACACATGTTCTGGACATGCCTGGGACTAACTGACTGACTTTTGTTCCACTGTATTTAAAACCCTTGAACAGGCCCTCGACACAAATATAGACCCCAACCCTTTGACTGCTTTGTTCGGCCTCCCCCCAACTCAGAATTTGTCCACTACAATACAACGTATCACTGCCTTCACCACTCAGCCAGATGCTCCATCCTCCTTAAATGGAAACTTGCCTCCCCCACAACACATGACAAGAGGATACAGGAATTCTTACAATGCATACAACTGGAAAAGCTAAGATTCTCACTGAAAGGATCTCTGAAATCTTTCCACAAGACCTGGGGTCCCCTACTAGTCTTTATCAGTATCGCTCCTGATGCTGATGGCGTTTCCTGAGAAAGACACTCACTGTTCCTTCCCTATGATCCTCTTTATCTATGGCCTACTACACTAAATGCCTTTTTTTCAGTTGACCTACTTTACCTTTAACTATTACTATCATCACTACTATTTTATTTTCACTTAAAGAGATATTTCACTGATTTAAATCCAGCTCTGTGTCATGGCAGTGTGAGCTATGTGTGTAGATGAACAGTGTTTAGCTTCCCTCCATGGCCGCAGCGCAGCGAACTCCCCGCGGAGCCGAGCAGCGGAGGTCTGTCGAGATCCGCCGGTGCATGCCCACAGTATGCGACCGTATGCAACCACGTTTCGCGTGCGCTGAGGGAAGCCACACACGGTTCATCTACACACACTGCTTACACTAAGATGACACAGAGCTGGTTTAAATTATATTTATTGTATTTACTTATTTATTTATGAAGTGAAGTAAAGCTGTGGGCCATAAAACCAAAACAATGAGCTGAAAGACGCTAAAAATAGCTATGGGTAACTGCAGAGTGTGGTGATAATTCTGTGGGTTTGTCATTAGAAGGGACTACTTTCGCATCACATATAGTCACCTAGTCACCAGCTGTTAATATAATAACCTCTGATACCCAGACGCTGTTTGATATCACCTGATTATGATGTTCAATGTAGTTATTTTATGTGCGGTAATTTACCTTTTTTGCATTCTGTCAAAGGTGGCTAAAGTATTGCTATCAACGCAGGTAGATGGTAAATTAACAGTTCACGATGTACTCACAGAAATGTCCTCTGACAGGCCATTTGGCACCTCCACCGCCCTGTCGTTAACTTGCACGCTGCCCCTCGTCACAAACTGGATCACAGAGGAACTATCCTGCGGGTTGAGGGAGGGTGGATTACCGTTACTATTAGAATCACAACAAACTGCAACTAAATTCATCAAGCTTGTGACATGTTTCTTACCCTCTTGAGAATTTCAGTGTTGAGTAGAAGTTTTACATCTATGCTTAAAGCTTCTTCTTTTAATTGTGGGCCCAGAGTGCAGGAGATTGTCATACACGCTCTTCCAGGCCGGTCACAATCCTTTTAAAAAAATGACAGAGAAGAAGAGACAGAGAGTGGGAAAGAGCAGGTGAATGTGTGTGGCAGAGAGAAGGATGTGTGATAAACAGATGTTGCACTGACTAAAAGAAAATAAAAACAGGAACCCTCACAGGGGGGGTTGATTGTCAGTGACCTCTGAAATGTCAAAGTGCAACGTGAGGGCTGCATAATTACCAAGACTTTGCGTCCTGATTTGGTGAAGAATGCAAATATGGAGTGGAAGAGGCTCTCTCTGTCCTGGGGGATGGTGCAGGGTGTCGGGTTCCTGTGAGGGGTGCAGTTCCCCCGGCCGTCGGCCACCTGAAACACGACAGTGGTACAGAAAAACTGAGTCGTGTTGACTTAGATAAAATCATATCCAATGAACATAAATAACCCCTCTGAGACCCGTGATCCCAGCCAACAGTACTGTCTTTGAGAGGCCCCGTTTTAAAGCTAGAGTGAAGATATTGGTACCATATGAAACTAGAAGACGTAAGACATCAATTGGTCATGCTACCTTGTCGAGAAGGGGGATAAATAACTCTAATAATGCTTGTGTTTTCAGATGTTTTCATTTTTTGAAGCTTGACCTCACTGTATAAAATGCCCTGTTGTGACCTCTAGAACTACAACATCAAGGAGCTTTACAAACACAAACTAGAGACACAGGGCATTCAGAGGATGTATGGCTTTCCTGGGTATATTGACAGTAAGTGCTTCCCATCCAATCCACCAAAAAAATGCAATTCTTGCAGAAATCTCCAAATGTCAATGGTTTTTGATACCATATCACAACATGGCTTTTTCTAGGGTGTTCTTGGTGTCTTTAGGTGGTATTTTGGAGGAATTTTAGACATTTGTTTTATCAATTCTCAAGTGATCAAAAATGTGAAACAAATGGTATCAACCCAAACACTGCTGCAACAACTTATGAGACATAATAGAGCATGAGAATGGCCATCATATACTTACATCATAATATTCTAAGCCCTTATAAACGCTAAACTTTCAACATTTGAATAGCCAAAACACAATGTTAGGGATGCCCAGAACTTCTATATCTACCAAACTTCTATATCGGCCGAACTTTAGTAACAGCCTATATTCGCCTTTTTGACTATAATCAGCAAATAACATGACTTTCACCAGCTGCAGTGGCCGATGTTTATCTGTTGTATCAATTTTGCGCTGGCTAAATATTGTGTTAAAAGGTTAAAAAGGCCTTTGAAGCAGTTATTTAGTTTAGTTTTTTTTTTTCATGTGAAAGAAATTAATATTAAACGTTGTTTGTATGATTGAATTTGTGATCATTCGAAGATAGTGTCATGTCATCGGCCAAATTGTAATTTCAAACATGAGTATCAGAATTTCACAGTCGGTGCATCCCTAATACCAATCCCATGTGGCAACTACTGTTGATCTGCTACCCCCCCCCCCCAAAAAAAAAAGAGACTCAAATTAGTCTATGTGGGTCTCAGAGGGTAAAGTCATAAGTATAACAGAGTTCAGTTAAAAGGGAGTTTTGCCATCTTTATGTTGCAAAGATGGGTTTGACAGCAAAAATGTAGACACAAGCACTTTTATCACCTAAACTGGCCCAATCCCACTATTGTTATGAGTCCCCTGTGCTCACAGGAAGCTCCCCCCCAACAAGAAGCTGGTACCCCTCCCACACAGATTTCCCATATGGAGTGATTTAGAGGCGTCTGGTTTACTGCCCAGCCCCCAGGGAACACTTCCCCTTTCCCCTCTCCTCGCTCCAACCTGAGGCTCTGGAGGTGGAAATCTCCTCTGGCCTTCCTCATTGTATGCTCTGTTGCCACCCAGCATGTCAGAGCTTTTATTGCTGCGCTTTCTCATGTCCTGTGTTTCTGCTGCTGTTGCTGGTGTGAAGATTCATAGGCTGCACTAACTTTTACCCTCTCAAGAACAGAAATTTCACTTTAAATAACGACATTTGTGAGTTTTTGTCAGGAGCAGGCAGGAACTTGTATATCATGTCTGAACAAATGGAGGTCTGTATAAAATGTAAGAATATCTGGCTATAAAATATAAATGTGCAACTGTCCGGTGTGCCACAGGCTAGACGCAGTGTTAACAGCGTTAATGATGTGTGTTTCCAGGGATGGTACTGGGCAGTAGCCAGCTCTGCAGGTGTCCCATTCCCTGTTTCGTGCAAGCTGTCTGATCCCCTGAAAGTGATTCCAGATGGGCTCAAGGAGGGTGGGATACAGTCAACCCCGTCTGCCCATTCACAGTAAATACAATTAACAGCTTGAGCTCCCCCATGATCTACCTATATGAAAGGAGCAATGCGAGGGTTAAGAAAACATTTAAACCCAGTGGGAGTATTGTGTTTCTTTATCTCAATGCAAAATGTTGTGAAACTAAATGGTTGGATAGCTTCAGTAGCAGCGTCAACACTTTCGTTTGGATTTCCACTGGCCCAGTGGTACCTCACACTAAACAAATCGGTCATGCCATGACAAAAAGCCCACCAGTTTAGCAGCTTTCTGTACATAAAAGTCTCCTCTGATGTGGATACAAGCAGCTGTGCCATGAAGAGAAGCGAGATCGACAGGCATCGGTGGGATAAATGAGCTAAAAATATGGCTGCCTGCAGGTGAATCAACTAATAAATAATGATTTGGGCTAGATAAACAAAGTAGATAGACTGCTGTTGGCATCCACCTGAGTTTCAATGATGTGGAACATGTCAGCTCCGCTGCCAGCCAGCCGGTTGGGTATCCTGATGTCCACAGTGGAGCCAGGCAGCCTGCTGGGGCCCTTGTTTATGGCCTGGAACCACATCACACAGAGACGGGAGACAAAGGAAGAGTGGAGTGAATATGGAGAGTAGGGGTGGGGGAAAAAGAAAACATGCAAGAATCAAGATTATTATCGTTTAAGGATTCTGAATCGATACACAACTTCCAAAAATCTTATTTTCTACAGAAGGACATTTTTCATCTTTGCTACTGATGGACAGCAATCCTACACACCAAGTCAAAGTTATGTCAAGCATTATTGTGTGATTTGTTGAAAATATTGCACAAAATACCAGTTTTACAGTGTTATTTTGTGTCCAATTTATTTTTGAAATTGGCAAGTTTCTGAGAAATGAAAAAGCAGGTAACCTACGCCTACTAATGTTATTTATGTAACAGGCAACAATTCTTTTGTATAACTTGACCTTGTTATTCTTGAAGTCACTGAGAATTGAGAAACACTAAAAACTTTTTAGTAAAAAGTGTTTATTTGTGCAAGTTTAGCATGAATAAATGTTACCTTTTGTCTTCACTTTACATTATTGCAATCAGTTGATATACCTTTTTCAAATATAAAAACTCCATAATCTTATATACACTTTACTCTGCTTTCATGCCATAATTTGCCACACCGCCTTTATTAGCGCTCAGTGGACTGGAGTAGATCCTGAAATTAGCACCCCAATGTACTGAATTGATAATGGTTTTTAATCAAATCAACTTTTAATCAAATCGCCCTTTGCTACAGGAAACAAACAACCTCTGAGCTATCAACCAAGTTTTTATGATTTGGATTGTGTAATAAGGCAGGCCTGCTCTGTTCTTTCAGTGACCGTTTGTAAAGATCTACAAATAATATGTTTACACTGAAACGGGTTCTCTTCCGACAGTATTTTGCAGAGGCACCGTCGTGGCATGGCGGCGCCCAGGACGATTGTGATTGGTTTAAGGAAATACAAACAGGCCAGGGAGTTTTTTTCACTATCCAGGAGTGAAAGTGCATTGAACCCAGACTTTCCCTCAGCAACGCTGTTGAGATAAGTCTGGCTATGCAAAACTACTACAATACTTTAAAATGTGTTTGGAGGCGGACTTAGTGTGAATAGAAAAGCCTTAAATCTCCACTGAGTTTCCTGACAGTGACCTCTGTGGTTTGGGTGATTGTATTTGCAGGGCTGCAGTTCAACAAACATCAATAAAGAGTGATTTCTAATGCTGATTGATTATTCCTTTAGGCAGATTAACCAAAGGAAACAAAGTTAGACACGCGGTGGAAAGTCTGTTCAAATGTGTTCTGGCAACACGATATGATTATACGCTTATATGTCTTCACTCTAATAGCGCACAGTTGTCCTGAACTGTGAGAACCCGCAGACCCTAAACAGTCTGTGGTTAAGAAATGTAATGCTGCACCTTAAACTAGCAAAACCACACTGCGGTTCCCCTGACAAATTTTCAGAAAATTTGGAAACCATTCTTGGATTACATTAACACTAAACTCTGTCCCGCCGCTCCATCTGTAACTTTTAAACTATCCTTACAAGATTGTCTGACAGAAATGTGGTATCCATGTGTATTTTGTCACTTGTGTCAACATTTCAGAAACTAAGTTAAAAAGACCAGATTTCTCGGTGACCGCAATGGATGTTTAATTTCATAAAGTAGGGTTTAGAAGTTGATGCCGTCTTCCTCCCGTTCTCCTCATCCTCCTTCTTTTTACCCTTTTGATCTTCTTAGGGTTTGTCATATTACAAATACACACACTTGCAGTAATTGCGATTAACCAAGTGCCTGCTTGTATGGGATATTTCAGGTAACTGCCACAGTGTTTGTTAAGACTGCATACATGTGGAGGTATGACTTTATCAAGCTCAGATACTTTGATGGTTTTATTTCATTTCCACAAAAATAAGAAATAAGTAGAATCGACCATACAGCATTATGGTTGCAATCAGATGCAACGTGATCTTGTGGGAAAGCATATAAATACTTTTCGCAGTTTTTCACGTGCCATGTAACACATTTTAAGCTTTTTGCGTGTCACTTTACACCCCTTTCTCATTTCTAACTTGTCACATACAGATGCTTTAGGAACCCTTGATGTCACTTTTAGACGCCAAAATATGACTATGGTTGCCGTTTCAAACACATGGTTAACATTGTGAATTCAAACAAAACTTAAGTTTAGGCAGCAAAACTAGGTGGTTTGGAAAAACAACGTGGTTTGGGTTCAAATATGTACATTTTCTATGTAAATTAACTTACGCACCTAAGTTACGTAATCAGGATAAATAACCAAAATCAACCAGTTAAATAACTCGTTCCACATGGGACACGAACACCATGACCTCCTGGGTCAAAGTCCTGAGTTTGTTGGACCAATCCACCACCCTTTCCTCCCTCCCTTCTGCCCTAAACGGACTTTCTCTGTCTTTATAGGCCTACTACATCACCTCACTTCCGGAGCAGTTCCTCTGAGCGTCTAATATTAACGCGGATGGATTTACAGTTGAAAGTCCGGTGCGACTCCATGGAGTAAAAACCTTGCGATACCACGTGAAAATGGTTAATAAATTGGCATGTTATTCATCTGCCATTTTGGAAGACCAGGCTGTCATTTGACAGTGAAAAACACACATTCAGGAGCTGAGAGAAGTAAAACAACTAATAAAGCAATTAAAACAAGTTATCTAGAGTACGATTGGCCCAGTCTTCTTCTTCTTCCTTTTTAAGCGCAGTACTTTTGAGCAGTACTGCGGAGAAACTCCATACTGCCAAGTTCTAGTTGATCATAAATCTATGTGTGTTCTGAAAAAAAAACCACCAATGCTGACAGACCATCATTTAGCAATTAAGCGCCCTGTGTAGTGGAGAGATTTTGGCTTATTTAGTTTTTCAGGTCATTAGGAATAAACCTAACACACATAATGAGAGGGAATTGAGATGGTTTGTTTGCAGCAGTGTGGCTTTTGCAGCACTTCTGAGGTCATGCAGACATTTCTTGGCCTTGATGCCACACACACAGAAACACACTTTTATCACTCTCTTAGATACGTGGAAACAGAAACGTTCGGAGATTTTGTGATATCGGGCTGTTAGGGGCATCATCGTGTCGAAGAGCATGTGTGAAGGGAATTATCCGCTTCCTCTCGTTTCCCCAAGTTATTCCCTTTTCTCTCCATCTGAGGTCTTTTGCACACATCGGCCCTTTCTGTCCTGCAGAGAGGATGTCGTCATGGCGTAACGCTGAGGATCTGGTTTCAAAATATCTCCCGGGCTATCGAGCCGTTACCACGCAACACGCTCTCAACATAACATGAAACCGAGGAGCTTTTTCTCATTAGGCACGGTGGAGAACAGAGAAGAGAAGAAGTGGCCTTTATGCCACAGCCAAAAACAAGACAAGAAAGGTTCATCAGTAATATGCTAACTGTCAGCAAATGTGATGTAACAGCTAAATAAACACGTGTGTAATTCAGATCATGTTGTCCCAAAACTCTCCACAAACTCTCGAAGGAAAACATGTTGTCACTCTCCCTTTTTATTTCTGTTTCTTTCAGATTTGTGCGTTTACGATTCATCATCAAAAAGGCCCTCTAATTTAATGTATATTTAAGGTTAAATGAGCGTATTACACGTTATAACAAGTAGATTATTTCATAATGAGAAACAAAACCAGGAAAGATTTGCTGGGAACGAGTACTCCAATCCTTTACTTAAGCAACAGTAGCCCTACTACAATATAAAATTACTCCAGTCCTACTTAAGGAAAAGTATCAAAAGTAAAAGTACTCTTTCTACAGAAAAATGGCCTCATGACTGGTACTGTATATTATCAAATATTACATTACATTTTTTACTTTTGTAGCCAGGTGGAACTAGTTTTAACTAAGATTATTTTGGGTTTTTTGCCATTATTGATAGTACAGCTGAAGGTAGACAGGAAAGGGGTGAGAGATGGAACGACATGCAGCACCATAGGTCTTTTGTACAAGCCGCAATTATGACCCATATTTACATTTAGGCGGCAGTGGCCATAGTAATTATGACGGGAGCAAAACAGGAAGCAAGTAGTATTTAATAGTAGTTAATTTCGATTGGGCGGTGGTGGATGGGTCAAACAAACACAGGACCTTAACCCATGAGACCGGTATTCATGTCCCATTTGAAAATAAAAATAAACGCAGAGTTCTTTCTGTAACAAACGGAACTACGTCATGTTCTGCATCACGTGCATAATTACATCATGTAAGTACGCACAGAAGTGAAGTAACTAGTAGTTGTGGGTCATATTTCCTGCCATCGCTCGGGGCACTAATTCAGGAAACTAAGTGGTTTAGTCGAGCTATGTATATTTAATCTTTAACAATGTGTTGTGTTTTACAAGCTATACATATGTTTTCTTATGTGAAATCTTAAGTAACTACAAAGTATAGTTGTCAGATAAATGTAGTGGAGTAAAAAGTACAATATTGCCCTGTGGAGTAAGTATAAACTGATATAAAAGTACCTAGATATTGTACAGTTAGCGAGTAAAATGCACTTCCAGTAGTTACTTTCCATCACTGGGAATCCATACGTCATGTCTTTTTATTTATTTTTTTTAAACACACTGGAATAATGCTCTCTCTCCTGCAAGTATTGGACGAACAGCAACATGCAGAGGCCAAATTCAACATCAGTCAAACTGGAGACAGAATTTCCACAATATGTCGTCAGTAAAACAGAGATCCTCACAGTGAGCCAACTCTGGAAACTTGTTTTGAAGTCATAAAAATATTTAGGTCATAATTTAACAAAACAATACAGTTAGCAAGAATAGACAATCAAAATTAGTGCAGGCGACTGATTCAACATCTGCTCTGCATTAAAGTGCTGGCTGGGTCCGATGCTGACAGTAGTGATTGATAGTAAATGATACTCAATTTGGGGACTAAGGGATCAGTGAATCAACACCCAGAACAAATCTCTCACTGTCTTTTCTTTCTCTCTCCCTCCCCAGTCTCTCGTTCCCAGGTGTCTTCGCAGCGACAGGAGGTCCTGATGGAGAACGTGACCCGGATGTCAGAGCGCTCTCGGCTGCTCCAGCAGACCCTGGGCGAGCCGTCCACTCAGGCTGACCTGCTGGAGAACATCTGGAAACTGGAGAATCTCTTCCAGAACCACAGCGACTGGCTGCAGAGGCTGGAGATCTTCATCAAGGTACGACACAAGACTAGGGGAACAAGAGCTTTGACAGAACAGGGTTTTAGACCGGGGAACTAGACGTTACTTACCTTGCATGGCAGCTGGATTCCTGCGATGTCACGAGATCGATCGCACAAATCCATCTTGCCTCTCAAATCCAATCAGCCTCCTGTGAGGAGCTACTCGTAGCTACGGGCATGGTTTAGGTGGTCATATCAGAACTGGACAATATTTCTTCATTGAAAGAAGACGACGGACGGACGGACGGACGGACGGATTTGTCCACGATGTCTGAGCAATAGGTGGTTCTGTGTATTTTGGCTGTTTTTGTATTTCTAAACATCAGTATTTTGAAAGTATATCACAGAAACCACTGAGAGTGAATCTTGTGTTTTGGATGTTATTATCTGTGTTTTTGTTCCGGGGCTCTGCACAGATCTGACACCCATCCGCCTGCTCTTATCCCCGGTTCTCTAGAGTTCTGTGCTCTGCTGTGTAGTGTGCGGCATGGAGGACCACCGGTAGACAATAACATTTTTTGTAGGTTCATAAAATGCACATACTGTCCTCAGCCGATCAGGCGGAGAAAAGGACAGTACACACACACACACACACACACACACACATATACACACACAGACAAAGACTGTAGGCAGCGCTTTTTCGTTAGTCATCGCACAAGCATACACACATACAACAATAAGAAAATGTTGTATATGCAAACAGAAATGATGTATGTGTTTATATGTGTTTATTTGCATAAGGAGTGGTCACTCGAGACGCATCTAATGCCAGGTGTGAACAGACAGAGTTAGAGCTGTCCACTTGTGATCGGATCACCAAGTCACATGTTAATGCCAGGTCTGAACAGCATTTGACAGATAGAGTTTTAGGTAAATGCGCTCTAGAAATGTGCTTTTCATTAATACTCAACAGTCAGTGCTGTTTAACTATGACAAGTTTGTAATAGGTGGTTTGCATATGACATCACGCACGGTTTGATTTCCAGATGGAGGGCAGACAACTGGAGGCAGCTACTACACTTCACAAATTATGCCTTTGATTTGCACTGTTAACGGTTGTTTCAATCGATCAAAAACGAGAAAATCGAGGGCTACTTTTGAGTCCTGGAAATAGTAGTACATACAGGGGAGAAGTTAAAAAAAAAAAATCACAGAGAAACGGCAGCAGATGTGGATCAAAAGCTCCGTCTTCAGTCTGGAGGAGCGAAGTCAACTACATCACATCAACGGTAATGTTAATGTTGAACTATAAATACCACAGACTGTATGCCTCAAGTTAGTACTGCCATGCATTTACAATGTCCTGTGACAACTTCTCTGTGTTTTTCACCACACCTCTGGGAATGGTTTATCTAGTAGTTAATGTAGGAAATAGTAGCTAAAGTTAGCTAACGTTAGCTAAAGTTAGCTAATGTTCGCTAGCAGTAGTAGCCTGACGCCAGCGGTGTATCCATGTACATATTGGAGTTAAAATATAAAAGACATTCATTCTCAACACATTTACTCACCCAGGCAATAACAACTGCAGTCGTTCAGAACTACTTTGGTTCCAAAATACTTATAGTCCTCTAGACTCCTGTAGCTTTCATCTGGCTCGCCGTGTAGTAACG
>JAOVVB010025197.1:0-15895 GCA_028570985.1 Heterobranchus longifilis | reverse complement strand
AAAGCTCTGGA
Organism: Heterobranchus longifilis; assembly: GCA_028570985.1. Classification (NCBI taxonomy): domain Eukaryota; kingdom Metazoa; phylum Chordata; class Actinopteri; order Siluriformes; family Clariidae; genus Heterobranchus; species Heterobranchus longifilis. The sequence goes on along the minus strand of JAOVVB010025197.1, from coordinate 15,884 downwards.
AAACTCCATCAAGAAAATAGTGGAAAAAAATAAAGAGCTTCTGCCACGGCCATGGGAATGTAAGTGCATTTGGATATTTTTAATCAGAGTTAATATAAAGATATTTAGAAAAGCAAGTTTAGTGATGACATGATAAATGTCTTTTGTATGACAATTATACAGTTGAAGAGTGTAGGGATTTAATTTTAAAAGTCAATAAGGGAGGGAACAGGATTGAACGTGCAAATAGATAAAAAATGATTGGTCTTGCTTTCCTGGGATGGTCTTCATGAGAGACAGTTTCTTCATGGAGCTTGATGGGTTTTTCAAATGCAATTGACAATACTGGTCCAGAACAGCTGATTTTCATGTCTTAAAATAACAACTAACTGTTGTTGTTCTTCTTCTTACTTAATTACCTAATACCATATGTGTTATTTCATAGTTTTGTTATTTCATAGTCAAATTTCTCGTAGTTCTAGAATGTAGAAAATAAGGCCATGTCATAAGTTAGCCCTGGTGTGGTGCTGCTGGAGCTGAGTGGGCAAGGGGTCAAGCTCAAGGGTCAAATGTGGCCATCTTTAACAATTGGGAGATTAATTCTTAAGGATAAAAGTTCATAATTATTGTCTAATAAAGTATTTTATAAATTTTTCAGTTTCAGAGACTATTACGTTGGATGAAAGTAAAGAGGAAGGGAATCTGCAGATCTCAGAGGACAAGACAGAGATGTCAGTGTGCCCATCAGACAACCTCAGTCATACATCTCGGTTATCATGGATCAACCAGCAGGCATCTCAGAGCTTCAGTAAAGGCCTGCATTACTGGGAGGTGGATGTAGGAGGCTGTGAAAGCTGGCAAGTGGGAGTAGTGGAACAAAGTGAGGGTAGAGGCATCCCAAGTGCAGCCCTGTCCCAGGAAATGAGTTCATGGGTTCTGGAGTGTGATGGCGACGAGCTTTCTGCGCTTCACAACAACGAATTCAGCAGGGTCAAGGAGAGCAATGTACAAACTCTCGGCGTGTTCCTGGATTGTGATAAAAAGAGACTGAAGTTCTACAATGTCAATACAGGCTGCATTATGCACTCATTCATTGCCAAGTTCAAGCATTCTGTTTGTCCTGTGTTCAGCATGCGTCCACAGAAAGACAGTATGGCACGACTGAAGATCTGCAACCTGATCAATAATAAGGCCAGCACTCTGGATACAAACACCAATGAGACAGTGAGTGAGGAGGGTATAGACGTGCCTTACGAGAATTCAAATTTGGACCTTGTTTAAAATAAGTATTTTAGCATGTATATGATATTATTGGGCATTTTATTTTATTTTATTCAATTATAATTAAATTGTGTGTGTGTGTGTGTGTGTGTGTGTGTGTGTGTATGAATACTGTAACTTTAAGAATGAAAAGGGCACTTTTATCATGTTTTATTAAATGTTTCAGTGATAGCAAAACTGACTCTTTTTTGGCATTTATCATGTCTGCATACCTAAAAGTTTGAACTCACTGTGAATTAACAAAATCATGTTTCACCTTTTATATGAAATGCAAGCCATTTCCCAGTGTATAAGTGGATGTTTCATATAAAGTTTTAAATAAGCGAGTGATCCTTATGTTTTTACAATAAATAAATATTCATTGTGTCTGCAGCTCTCATAGATTGTTGTTGATTTTGTTGACGTTTTTATTTTTCGGAGCGAGAATGACGTGTTCACAAAGCCATACAAAACACTTTTTGTATAATTTCTTGCACTGATGATAATTAAATAAAAATAAGAAATATTTATACAGAAATAACTACTCATACGCTAGTTAATGGCTTCTTTTTAGTCCATAACAATATCAGCTAATTTGTATGTAAAGTGCAAAGTCCAGGCAGCTCTTGCAGAATGTTGTTGTTGATTTTGTTGAGGCTTTAATTTTTTGGAGAGAGGATTGCGCATTCACAAAGCCACTGCTGGTCTTGGAATTTTGTTGAAATATCTGTGAACACTTTTTGTATGATTTTGTTGACTAATTGTTGGTCACTCTGTGTGCTGACCTCTGCTGCTCTCCACACTCTGGCGGCCTCTTGTGGATGGAATAAATGTCCCATGTGCGCCATGACATGGGGGCCTGCTTCTACTGAGACAAGAAAACATCTCAGGCCAATGTTCCTTGCTACCCAGCATGATCATCTACAATAACAAGTCCCAACCACTTAAGGCTCTTATTGACTCTGGATCTGACCAAGATCTGATCTGCACCGCTACAGCAAGGTAATTAAAAATCCCTTTTCTGCCTTTAGACACCACCCTGTCTGTCCAGGCACTCAACAGAAGTCCCCTATTACCCATCACTCACCGCAAACCCCCAGTCGCCATAAGAAGACCATCTCCTTCTTTATCATGGAGGGCTTTCATGCCCCGGTCGTCATTGGGGCTCCTTGGCTGGTCAGGCATAACCCCAACATTGACTAGGCCAAGAACACCATCCTCAGTTGGAGTCCTGCCTGTCTGTCTTCATGCCTCCACTAGACTAGAGCCCACTCGTCACACCCTGTTATCGAGGAAGTATTCCCAGACCTTTCCAGTGTCCTGTCTGAATACAGTGACCTCCGACAAGTGCAGCAAGACACATGCTCTCTCTCTGCCACCTTCACGATCAAGAACCGCTATCCCCTTCCCCTCATGTCTACTGCTTTTGAACTTTTGCAAGGAGCATGTGTGTTCACTAAACTGGACTTATGGAACGCGTATCATTTGGTGAGAATAAAGGAGGGGGATGAAGGGAAGACTGTGTTCAATACCACCACAGGCCACTAGGAGTACCTAGTGGTTCCCTTCAGGCTGACCAACACCCCTGCTGTTTTTCAAGCACTGGTCAATGACATCCTGAGAGACTTGCTAAATATCTCTGTCTTCGTTTATCTGGATAACATTTTAATCTTTTCTCGTTCTCTGGAGGAGCACAAGCTGCATGTTCGTCAGGTCTTGCAAAGGGTTCTTGAAAATAAACTTTACGTCAAAGCGGACAAATGAGACTCTGTGTCCTTTCTTGGTTTCATTATCTCCCCTAACCTACAGATGGAGCCATCCAAGTTAACTGCTGCCACAGACTGGCCCACTCCCAGCTCAAGGCGAGACCATCAACAGTTCCTGGGGTTTGTCAACTTTTACTGATGCTTTATCAGGAATTACAGTTAAGTACAGTAACAGCTCCACTTACCACTCTAATCTCCACAAAAGTCCATTTCCTCTGGAACAAGCAGGTGGAACATGTGTTATGAAGTTCGCCTCTGAGTCAGGGGTCAGGGCTGTTTTGTCACAAAGATCGCCCAAGGATAATAAGTTACACCCCTGCTCCTTCTTCTCTCGTTGTCTCACCCCCGCAGAGAGAAATGATGACATAGGGGATCGGGAGTTGTTGGCGGTAAAACTTGCCCTCGAGGAGTGGAGACACTGGTTGGAGAGAACCGCTTTTCCATTCTTAGTCTGGACAGATCATAAGAATCTAGAGTACCTCAGAGCAGCCAAGCGACTCAATGCCCATCAGGCCAGGTGGATTTTATTCTTTTCACGCTTTAATATTAAGCTTATGTATCGCCCTGGTTCCAAAAATCTCAAATCCGACGCCCTGTCTCACTAGTTCCCCACACCCCAGGAACCATCTCAGATTGAACTCATCCTTCCTCCTTGTTGCCATGTGACAGCTGCACTCCTGGATATCGAAACACAGGTTAGGAGAGCACTCGATCTGGAACCAGGCCCCAGAAACGTTTCCCCCAGCCTGCTCTTCATCCCTGCCTCTGTCTGACCTTGACATATCTCTCGATTTGCCTGCCATCCTGGGGGAGCCTGCACCCTAGCCCTTCTCCAGCAACGATTCTGGTGGCCTTCCATGAAGGATGATGTGCTGGGGTTTGTGGCAGCCTGTGATGTCTGTGTTAGAAGCAAATCAAGCAATTAGCCCCCTGCTGGCCTTCTGAGGCCTCTCCCGGTTCCCCGTCGCCCTTGGTCACATATTGCCCTGGACTTCGTCACCCGCCTCCCAGACTCTAACAGCAACACTTTCATTCTTACCACAGTAGATGGCTTCTATAAGTTTGCTTATTTCGTTCCCCTGCCAAAGCTTCCATCAGCAAAAGGATCCTCTGAATTAATGATTCTCCACATCTTCCATCTGCACGGACTCCCCTCCGACATTGTCTCAGATCGCGAACCCCAGTTCTCGGCACAGTTCTGGAAGGCATTGCCACGACACCCAGCCTTTCCTAAGGCTATCATCCACAGTCCAGCGGGCAGACAGAGAGACAATGGTAACGGACAAGGAAGGAAGGGTACCTTTGGCTCAGTCCTTCATACACCGTTGCACGAGGGTTTGGATCCAGGCCAGAAACCACCTCCTACACACTGTCAGCATTTTCAAGTGACAAGCAGACCGACGTTGCTGAGCAGCCCCCAGGTACTGAGTAGGTCAGAGGGTGATGCTCTCCACCGAAGGCATCCCCATCAAAACAACCTCCCCCAAATTGTCACCTAGATTCATCAGACCATTCATGATCACCAAGGTAATTAACCCTGTTTCTGTCAGGCTTTCCCTACCCCTCTGTATGCGCCGCATCAACGCAACTTTTCATGTCTCGCAACTCAGACGACTGGTACCCAGCCCAGGGCTGATCTTCATTCTTGTAGCAATATTATTGAATTTCATAATAAACTCAATAATTACAATAATTAGGCATTTAATTAGATTATGTAATTAAATTGCGCATATGTGTGTGTGTGTGTGTGTGTGTGTGTGTGTGTGTATGCATAATTTTAAGAATGTAAAGATAATTTAAAATACCACAGAACATGCGTGGGTTGTTGAATGTTTCAGGAATTACTCTTGGTGATTTTTTTTCCCCTCTTTTGACACAATTCAATTTGTGTGCACAATTAAAACAACAAGTAAGTTGAAAAAAAATTAAAGACCATCGGTTTATGCAGGGTGTGTAATCACCTGTGGTAACAGCAGAGAGATGGTGCAAGAGTTTTTTTCTAGACAATAATGCAAACCAGAAAGTACTTACAGTGCATACAGTATATGCTCTACCCTTCAGTTCCTCCTCCAGAGGCTTTATAAAATAGCAACAGCAGATTCCTGAAGTGAGTTCACACAGATTACACACATACACATACACACACACATATATTGCACACAGGGTGCTGTTCTTTGACTCATCAAGACGGGATGCGCTTCCACAAACACAACTCCATGCTGAGGTCTCAGCCAGGCTCTATGTCTAGCTTTAACTCTAGCTCTTCTTCGAGCTATTCACTGGATGCTGGTTCTTGTACTTTACTGTATCACATGCGATCAGCCGCTCAGCAGCCGCAGTGTAATTCAGGGCACACACCGGGATCATCACCGGAAAGACCTGAAAAACGTAGTGCACGATCAAGTGGTAAGAGCAGTTTTTTTCCCACTTTAACTGAAATTAGAGAAAACACTCCTTCCAATGTCTATGCAAAAATATTTATACAATAAATAATAAATATATGTATCACTAATCACAGGTCACAGTGATAATAAATGATAATAAATCTTTATGTTTATGAAGGGTAATGCATAACAGTGTTTATTCATCTTTACTCAATGTATCACAGAAAAAAACTAAATGAACTGTCCGGGAATCTGACATCCAGAGAAAGAAAGTTTGGTGACCTGACACAGAGGATTGAAGCAGAAGAACGTGAGCTGGAGGTGAGATTTATCTCAGGGTGGTCCTCAGGAAAAAAACATGAGTAATGAGCTAAATACCATGCAAAATTACAACAACAACAATAATAATAATGAAAAACCTTATAACTATTATGTCTGTTATGCTCATTTATATGCGCCCTGCGACGTCCAGGAGATGCTTCAGCAGGAGTACCATACCCTGCAGACTTTGATCAAGCAGAATTAGCAACAGGTTTTTTTCATCTTGAATGCACAGAAGCAAACGATCAAACAGCAACTGCATCGGCTACTCAAGGACACGCAGACATACAGTACCAGAGCAAGTCCACAGCCATGAGTGAGGACATAAAACAGCTTAGCAGCAGACAGGAGCATGAAAACCAAGCCAGCCTGCTGGTACACATTTTTATTACCTCAATAAGTTTGGATCTACTATAAAAGCAATGCTTTACTGCTTTTTACTTGCTTTTTACTTGCTTTCTGCAGGGGGAGATCAGCACAATTAAAACCAGGTGAGTAACACACACATCTTAATTATCAAATTATTAGATGTTCGGCTCATAAAGCCGAGCTAGCCCAGAACCTTGGAGACAGAGATTGAAAGACATTGTGGTTTTCTCGCAGCCTGCATACAATAAACAAGTTTTACTCCTCTGTGGAAAAGAAAAAAACCCCAGCCACTGGATGCAGTGCCGGTCCCAAGCCCGGATAAAAATGGGAGGGTTGCGTCAGGAAGGGCATCCTTTACTTAGTAAATAATTCATTTCATCACTTGGGATAAAAATGTGTGAATTGATTAGAGCGCCACCTGTGGGATGATAAAGAAACCGCGACATTCTACCTCCGAAGTCAGTGAGTGTGCGCGGTTTGACTAGCTGCTAGTAATTGTTAAGACTAATTTGTGCTGGCGCTGAAAAGGGCAGATTGGAGGCTTCTGATGAACGTAATTTTTGATAAGTGCCATAAAAATGCATTTCTGCTGCACAACTTGGAAGCAAAGAATCGTTTATATCTGAGGCGGATCGACAGATCACCGGTCACGGCCAATCAAACCGGAAAAAAACAGCCAATTCTGGTCACTGGCAGGTCAATTGGTTCCACTCTATTATAAATGTAAAAATATTTCATAAAAAAATTAATAAAAAAAAACCCACACAAAAGAACCACGATTCATAACCGAATCGATTTTCTCCCCTATTTTTAACTGACACACTTCGACATTCAGACTAAACTTTAATACACACTTGGTCTGCTGTCTCGTCGTTTTGAGGTCAGAGAACGGGGCTGTTTTCTTTTAAGATGCTCGTGCTGTGTGTAGCAGCCCCAGTTTATTAGGTTAGTTCTAATAAGAATGACCACATTTTAGATGATTAGTTCAGATTTTTTTGGGGGGGATAAAGTCTCATATTTCATTATGCGCTGGCAAAGCTGGGGTCGAATCTATACATTATGACGCATCGACAAGCTCCAGGAAAGTCTACGTTCCAACGGGGATGACACAATCAATTTCGGTGACACGTCGGTGCAGCCCTATACGCTTTATTCCTAACATGCCTGTGGTTTCATGGCACAGTGTTTGTATGGGAGACTTCGGCAGGTTTCACCAACACTGCTGTACATGGGCACTGGATATAAATATTGACATATGACTAAAATAATAATAAATCAATCATGCAGGCAGTGGTAAAAGTATGATTTATGAATGGAAAGGACTGTCGCTACGCAACACCAGGGATCGATTTATGAACGGGACAGATACAGATATGAGCAGGAAGAGTAAACAGAAAAGGGGAAGGGTGTGTGTGTGTGTGTGTGTGTGTTAAAGGCGGACAAATGTTGATTTTCATCCTCACATGCTGTGTAAATTCAAGTAGCACTTGTACTGTATCCAAACAGAAATTCATTTTGACAGGCGTTAAGGAGCGTGAAAAGTAATCTAGCAGGATTTTCTTGAATGTTAAGACATTTGTGAAGATGAATGAAAAGCTTAACTTCCTTATTCATGTCAGTTATTAGTGTTATAGTTACATTTATATTCCTATTGTGCACAAAACTACGCTTCTCTTTCAGGGTCCCAAAAAATTCTTCCTACTTAAATATACAGTCTAAAACATCCATAATAATTAGTGACAATCAAATAAAACATATATATATATATATATATAAAAAGTTACATTATAATAAGCTTTTGGCTTCAATTGCCAGGACAAGTTTTAGGAGCTAAAACAAGCGGCTTCTACTGTAGGGTGTGTACCCGCGTATACATCCGTGTCATCTTGAAATCTCCTGACCCTGTGCCAGTCTGTACACATGTAATCCTCCTGGTCTGACAGGATAATCCTTCACAGGACACTCGCTTCACTGGTACAAACAGTTTAAAGGGACTCAATGAGGAGCGACGGATATCAGGGGTCAGGAGACTTTAGATAGAAACACTGTGGCTAAAAGCCAAAAAAAACAACAATAAATAAATAAATGTGAAATGTCTCTCATGATTCTCACCCGATCCTTCGGCAGAACAACTTTGTTAGTATTAAATCAGTAGAGACAGGAATCACCGGGAAGCTCTCATTAGGATATTATTGCAATATTGTGATTTCGTAAGAATCACGATTTTATAAATATTCTGTTTTACTAAAAAAGACTTTCCGAATTTTGTAAAAAAAAAAAAAGACTTTTCATACCTTATCTTTATTCAACAGCTTCACAACTGAATTGAACGGATTAAATTTGTATGCAGAGGAACCGCTATACAAGAGTATATATTATTTCTAAACTTTCTCCTACCGCACAGGATTTTTTTCCCCTCCCATCTCTAATACCTATTTGACTTTGATTCGACTTCCCACTCGTCATTAGGTCACACAATCACACATCAAGGCTACAACTACCTGTCAGGGAAGGCCGAAGACCATGACGCGTTTCCTCCGAACCAAGTGACGCCACCCGACCGCATCTTTTCGAATTGCTCGCACCGTTGGGGGCGGCATAACACACTTGGAGGACAGCGCCATCCGCTTCTTCCGCTTGCATGAGCTCACAGACGCCCCTGATTGGCTGTAGCACCAAGTACCCCTCATCCCTCCCCTCTGAGAAAGCTCGGCCAATCAGCTCTCTCCAGGCGCCAGGATGCGGGAGGCTACAGTATCACCCGGGAATCGAACTAGCGATCTCCAGACGATAGGGCGAGCACTTTACCACTACCGCACAGGACTTTTTCTCCCATCTCTAATACCCATGTGCCGATTTGATTAGTACCGTCATGTCATACGGTCATGATTTTAACAGACTTTTTTTTTACAATTCCACAGAAACGTAGCAAATAATTGGCTCCTAGCACTCAGGATTCTATGCTGTGTGAACAGATGCAAACATATATAAATGAAAACTGCATTTAAAAAAAAAAAAAAAAAAAGAAATAATATTTTGGACTCAGTGTTGCAATACATGAATTGCAACACAAACTACATCTTACATTCCATAACGTGTCTTCACAGGAGATAAAAAACTATCAGAAACAAAAAGCTGTGTGACGAAACTATGAAAAGCTGTTAAAAAAAAAGTTTATTTCAGTTCAGAGTTCAGAGTTTATTACTGACTAACCCCGAGGAACACCGTGATGGGATTAAACTGATATTTTTTGAAAGCCTTTTCCCTACATGAAATTTGAGCGTTCTCTTTTCATTTCAAACCCAAGATATTTTGGTAATGAACATCGGTGGATGAAATGAGATCAGACCTGAGACCTTCCTCTTTCGAGCCATTGGAAATGGACCTCATCATTACACTAAACGAGGAAACAGTGTCTGCGTGCAAGATCGATTCTGATACATTATCCCATGTTCAGTGTTCTTGTATTCAGAACGCTACTGGCTCCTGTTTATTCTGCCACATTGAGAGAAGTGTGTACTGACGGTTGCACACACTGCAAAAAAACACAGTTACGCATGGTGAACTGGTTCCTCTTAAGAAAACAAAACAAAGATTAACCTTTAAAACTCAAGAGGCAGGAATGCGATGCATAACATTGGTCAATAAACGATTTATTTAAAAAAATAAAAATAAAAACGCTTATACAGAAGTCCTGGCGGTGTGTTTCGACGGTGTGCGTCAATGCGGAGGCTTCAGACGTCACACTGTGCATTTCCGCCGATACGTCATGTAGAACCAAATACATTACCTCCTTTATAACATGTAAATCGTACTGCTGCCGGCATATGGGAATGACCTCGCAAAAATGTAGGACTCACAAAATGCACATCATATTATTAATAGTAGTAGTAATATTTTTATATAGATCCGGCTCAATCGCTTAATCCATGTATCCGATAGGTAAATGTTTAAACGTTTGATCTGATTGTTTCTCTCTCGTTAGAATAAACCATCCTCCCTGCCCGTTTTTGTCCCACCTGGGGGGTAACATGACGTTTCCAGGAAGGATCTTTTGCTTTTGATATTTTTGATGAAATTCCTTAAGCGTGTAAACACACGTCTTATCGGATCTGCGTCCATGTAAACAACTACGCTGGAATCTCATATCAGAATGATGTGAATCAGATTGAAGAAAGATTGTGCATGTAAACACAGCTACAGTAGTGTTGCTCACTTTGTTATTGTCAAATGAATCAAAAGACGAGAGACGGTATGATCATACGATGTGACTAAACTGTACTAAACAACCCTAATATGTCCCCATGTTCTGCTTTGTACACCAGTCTTCCTAGTGCATTTGTATGTAACAGAGTATCTCTGTGCTCATGAGGCACACCAGGAGTAATAACACCTCGTGATGGATCATGACTGGTACGGCCATTTTTAACATGGTCCCTCGGCTCAAGTCCTTTATACTCGTGTCGATTTATACAAGGACGAACACTGAAGATTTATCACTGCGCAAAACTACAACACTTGGATATTATAACAAGTACAACGCACAGGATGCAGAATCTCCTGCCTCCGTCCACATGACCTCACACAACACAAGATAAAGGAAACTGACTAACCGGAAAATAATCCCTGTGTGCGGGACTCCAGGGCTTAGATTTGGCCAGTTGTTTCTAGGGATTAAACATTAAAGCACTTGTTTTTAACTATTATTATTACTTCTACAATTGTTTTTCCTTAAATCATATTAAGTGCTTTAAAGCTCCATGGCCTACATACAGTCCCCTCTGGAACGACCAGCCAGATCATGTGTTTTTCGGTAGACAAAGAACGAGACATTTTCTTTTTGTCCATTCTAAAATACCTGAACATATGATTTACAGTTGTTTCTTTACGCCCATGTTAGCCTAATCCTGTAAATAATGAATAGCTCTGAAGGTCTACTCTTCTTGTGAGCACTGTTGTTAAAAGAATAAACCAATATGACGACCAGAGCGCCGTCTATGGAACAAAGGAAAAAAAAGAAAAAAGAAAGAAAGAGGGAAGAAACATCCACTAGAGCCACTTGCACAAGGACTGAGCATGACCAAGACAAAATTTGGAGAGTCCTGAAAAGGGGAAAAGTATAAAAATCCACTTATAAACCAGATCGTATGGGGAATACAAACAGCATCAGACGATGAAAAAAACACTGTGGGAGCTTTGAAGGAAAACCGGAGAAAACACCAGTCAGTGATGTCACTAACCAACCAACCTACACAAGTCAGACAAGATTCAGAAAGTCAGAAGAGCGAGATGAGCCACACAGGTCCTGGAACCAAGATTAACCCTTTTCCAAGTGTGGAGGGGGAAAAAAAAAAAATCTGCTCTTGATCTGTAACATACACTGCCTGGCGGAGAGAAGAAAAAAAAAGGCAAGCACGCCAAGATTTTATTGACCGCCTTCAGCTTTGATTACAACACACAGTGTGGTGGTGAATCCATGATGTGTGAAAAGGATTCCTCATTGTCGCAGAAACACTCTTACACAATACAAGTCCTGGAACATGCCTGAGCCATCAGGAAAGAAAAACACCATAGATGTTGTAACCAGGTCATTCAGTACACGCAGGTCATCAGCTGACTTCATTGTATTGCCACATAACGTTGCTGAATAAGTGAAGCATCCCCAGATGATAACGCTGCAGGCACGATGCACGATGGATCATGTGCTTCCCTTCTTACGTGTTCCATCGCTCTGGAACAGAGTCAATCTGGACTCATCGCACCACCTGACCTTACTCTATTGCTTCAAAGTGCAATCTTTATGATACTTAGCTTAATACTTTTTCTGATTAATCTCACTAACAAGTGGTTTTCTCATGGCCACGCAGCTGTTTAGTCCCAATCCTCATCATGTGTGTGTGAAAACGATCTTACTTTATCTCCATTCATGATTTTTTTTTTTTCCTGGTCACATTTCTTCCAAAGCTGAAAGTCTAGCAAAGTCCGTACAGATATTCATAATGTCTTAGACAGGACTTAAACTAATTTCAGTCATTGCAAATCTCTTTAATTGTTTTCTGGCCAATAATTTGACCCTTCTGAAGTGGTGACTTTTTTTTTTTTTTTTTTTGGCCTAATGGGACAAGCTTTCATTAAAATGATCTTTAAGGAGCTCCATTGTTGCCGCCTGTAATACCAAATATGCAATGCAACAAAAAATGTGCAAATGATGCAAAAAAAAAATAAATAAAATGCAGAAAAAAGCAAACCGACACTACAGTTTATCAAGACAGTTATTCAGCACTTGTTCGTATAAATTATAGCACAAAATCAACCTAATTAGGCTTGTGCAAATTACCATCATAATACTGTGCCTCATAACTTTAAAAAATTATGGTAGTAGCTATCACAATTCTATAAACTCCACACGCATGTGCTTTGTGTTGAACAGCAGTAAAAATACTGATTGAAACAGCCCTAGTAAATCTCCACACTGTCAATTCAACCCTCCCTGCAGGGAGGACCAGCCGGCGTTTTATCTGGAGGCCAGCACGAACAGGACAGACAAGCTGCATTAGAGACTGATGTTCTGGTGCGAAGCTCTAAAGTCAGACCACATAGGCTATTAAAGTTTTTACACTGGTGAAAAGGAAACGCACATTAAGAGATGAAACGCTATTCATTTTTTTGTCAATCTTAACTCGGCAGACGTAACATTTTCCAGCAGCCTTTTAAACTCTCGAACATTACATATGGAATTGATTGTTTATAGGCTTGACCAACATGTTTCATTTACCAACAAATGTTTTAGCTAGTCGTGTCACAGTGACGTATTGGTTAGCACTATGGCCTCGCACCTTCAGGGTCGAGGGTTCGATTCCCGCCTCCGGTCTGTGTGCGTGTTCTTCTTTAAAGCCACAATAGACCATACATGTACTATGAAAGTACTATGCAAATCCGGACTAATAAGATTTCTTTTAATGCATTGGTTAAAAACACAAACATTAATAAAAAATGTAAAAGTTTTAGACATCATGGTGGCATAGTGGTTAGCCCTGTTGTGTCAAATCTCCAGGGTCATAGCTTCAACTCCTGCCTCTGGTCTGTGTGCATGTTCTCCCCGTGCTTAGTGGGTTTCCCCTGGGTACTTCGGTTTCCTCCCACAGTCCAAAGACGTACATATTAGGTTAATTAGTGTTCCCAAATTGTCTGTAGAGTGTGACTGTGTGTCCGCGCAACTGCGTTGCACCCAAGTTTCCTGGGATAGGCTCCAGCCCACTGCGAACCTGGACAGGATAAGTGGTATTCAAGATGAAAAGTCCTACAAGCTTCATCTGGGTCGTGCGCCTCATTAGTCTACATTACTGCTTCACTCGCCCTCTATGGCCATATGCACAATGGTGTACAACAGAACAAGGTCAAGGTTGTGATTAAAACTCTGTAATTAGCTCCTTAAGTGCATGGCACGTACAGTGCCGCAACGAACAAACACTTTATATTTGCTTATTATTATAATAGTGATGTATGTACATCACTCCTGAAACATTAACGACTTAAGTAGATTAGAATTTCTGAATGAAGATAAACGTTTAAAGTTCACAGCAAACACAGCGCGAGTGTGTGCTCTCAATGGCTTACTGTGAATTGTGCTTCACTCGTCATCGCAAGTAAAATAGTAAGCACTGTAGAATAGCATCTCTGTTTTGATGCACAAATTACAAGCCAAATTACCTGCTGGTTTTCACCGATCTCAGCACTAGTCCTCTCATTCTAATGTCCTACAGAGACTGCATGGAAACTGCTGGCCCAAAGTCTTACACTTCATGAATAAAAAGTGTTTTTTTTTTCCTTTCCCGATTTTCTCCCCAACTTAGTCGTGTCCAATTCCTCCCCGTCACTAGGGGGCTCTCTCATTAAGGCTATGGCTACCACTCAGCCGGGAGGGCCGAAGACCATCACCTGTTTCCTCCGAACCACGTGACGCCAGCCGACCGCATCTTTTCGAACTGCTCGCTCACACACCATTAGGGGCGGCGTAACACACTCTGAGGACAGCGTTATCGGCTCTTTCCGCTTGCGCGAGCTCCCAGACGCCCCTAATTGGCTGTAGAGCCATAATTAATGTGGGAGCACTAAGTACCTCTCATCCCTCCCCTCTGAGAGAGCTCAGCCAACCAACTCTCTCTAGACCTCCGGCTGCAAGAGGTTACAGCATCACCCGGGAATTGAACCAGCGATCTCCGGATGATAGGGCGAGCACTTTACCACTGCGCCACTCGGAGGCCCGAATAAAAAGTTAAATAAAAAACAAAAACAACTCTTGTATGTGATTACTGTTTACAGGAAGTCCTCGACTTACGAACATGCTCCCGTAACCGAACTCATTCGTAAGTCTAACAAAGTGAGTCTTACACGCCTTTAACACGAATATACAATATAAAGCATACCAGTCCGTCCCCTTGCGCCACTGCTATATTGTGACCAAAAACCATAACCACACCTAAGAAAATGAATCTCACAGTCAAATATAACATTGTTGTGTCTGCGCCTTTAAATCGCGAGGAGAATCCCAGACGCCATTTAGTCTCAGAGCTGTTTTCCACTGTATTGGACTGTGAACTCTCTTGTTGAGGATTTTCCGAAATTAGGATTTTTCACCATCAGGGCAGCCATTTTTTTTATCATTGTGCTTCTAGACTGATTCATTGAAACCGACTCATTTCTTCCGCATCCCCACAGGCACACGTACATATTATACCAGACTTTAGATATTTTGTACATTAACTTGCACATATAATTGTAAATATCGGTATCTGGCGCACTGCAGTGTCTATTGTTTGTACAATACACATAAGCTACTTCTGTGATTGAACGGTTGAAGTAGAACCGCAATTCTGAATCTGCGGAAATTCGTAACTCGAATATTCGTATGTCTGCAACTATCTGTAATCCTACACTAAAAATTTTTCTTGAAATAGACCAAAGTTAATTAAGAGTCTTTTTTTCTGTTCTTTGTTTGTCTTCAATGCCTCTAGCACATGTTGTAAACAGTTCATGATCATATTACCATTTGATGCAACAATTGTCTTGTGCTTATTTTATTTCCGTCTACATGCCAGAGTAGTTCCGTCTACATTGATCACTGAGGACACTTTAAAGAAATTGATGTCCCTGATGGTCTAATCCAATCCAAATAGGTGTCCTTACATACTAATGTATTACGCTGTTAGAGAAAAAGAACAAGCGATTCAGCCTGGACAGGGTGCCAATCCATCGCCAGGGCACACAACACACATAATGGGAGGAAACCCACCAAGCACAGGGAGGAAACTCCATGCACACAGATCTAAGGCGGGAATCGAACCTCAGACCCCAGAAGTGCGTGGCTAAAGTGCCAACTACTACATCACCGCGCCACCCCTTATCGTCTACTGACATTACAAAAATGTCAAGGTACATGAATGACAAGGACAAAAACCAAGTGAGTGAATAAAACCTCTCTCGATAAACAAAAGCTTATCTTTTAGCAAGTAAAGCATGCATGTTATGTTATCTCTCACTTTGTAGTGCCTGTAACACTGCAGACCATCTATCAACCAGACGGCAATTTTAAGAAGCAGCAAGAGACGAGTATTCCTTTGTGAAGCGAAACGATTTCAGCCGGGATGTAAAAGAGAGCGATGGGGTTGTTTGATGTGGAGAACTGCAAGGCAATCGGCTGTCATATGACTGAATGAGACAAGTTGTCTGCAGGTTCTGTGAGACATGTTGATTACGGAGATCACAATGCAGTAAGGGGAAGAAAAAAAAAAAAAAAAAAGGATGC
>JAOVVB010025186.1:0-15895 GCA_028570985.1 Heterobranchus longifilis | reverse complement strand
GTGTGTTTTCTCTGACTTCCTGTGTGTTTTCTCTGACTTCCTGTGTGTTTTCTCTGACTTCCTGTGTGTTTTCTCTGCGTTCCAGAGTCATCTGGGGTTCAGAGGTTAAATTCCAGGGCTGGTTATTGTGTGCTGCGGCCGAGGCACGGAGACAAAGACCCCGAGCTTCACCGAGCACACAGAAAGACTCTGACAACATCATTTCCTACATTCCTGAGACGCCGCGGCTATTTTCACCCTGCGGTATTATACCTCCAGCACAGACTCTCGCTGGGTGGCATGGTGAGGACATCACATAACTTCACAGGATTAAAAACAGGACTGTAGGCTGTAAAAAGTTGTAAACATTGTAAAAATACGTATTCATTAAAGTCGACATGAAAGTAAAAATACTTTTTTAACCCTTACAGATCACACCCCCGGTCATAGTCTGTTTAACAATACATGCAAAATCAAATACTACTCCTCCTACATAAATGACTGTAATTAAATTACTAAATACATGTCATTAGTTACAGTTACTGAGAAAACGTGTAATTAAATTACAGATACTAATCAAAATGTATTCTACAAGTTTATATGTAGATTATAACTTTGCATATTTTCTCCGTGCAGGAATGTTTTCTTTTGTCATATTTCTGGACAGCTGCATGACATCACTTCCTGCTTTATATTATGTTTACATTATGTTTTTAGGACTTTTCAGCTTTATTGCCCAGTTTGTTAGAAAAGTAATGAAAAAGTAATCAAAGTGAAGTCATTACATTACATTTTAACAGGGTAACAGTAAACTATAACCTATTACATTTCAAAAGTTACCTCCCCAAACTACGGATTTGAACCCGTAACATCCTGACATCAGTCTGAGATCCTCTGCAGCTCTGCAGCACTAAACTCTAATCCCGCCCACATTTTAACAGTCCAATCAAATGCAAAGGATTTGATTTAAATCCCTCTTGTAACTGTACACTGCTCAAATATTCTGTTTCACCAGGACTTTATAAATAAATATATTCAGTTTTTCCAGAAGATAAAGACACTCGAACTTCAGTTTCACTGAGACTTTATATCAATCATAGAAAATGAAGAAAACGAAGCCTCATTAACATATTATAATAGATATATTTTGTGTCCTACCAGCAGCGTGTCACAGCCTCATTAACATATTATAATAATATATATTTTGTGTCCTACCAGCAGCGTGTCGCAGCCCCCCACGATGCTCAGTCCGAGCCCGGTGCGTCCTTTAGAGATGTCGATGGTGGTCTCGCAGCCCGGGATGATGGGACAGGTTGCCGGGTCGCAGGTCAGAGACGGCGTGGACGAGCGACCTGAAACACAAGAGACACACGGTAAGCTTTATTAAAACATTACAACTGTGTTTCTCAGAACCATGACCACTTTTTTCTTCAAACATGACGGCTTTTTTTGCATAAAATCATTACAACTTTCTCAAAACATTACAACTTTTTAATCTCAAACATTAAAAAAAAATTCTCAAAACATTACGACTTTTTTCGGAACATTCAGACTAAATAACAAATCAAACGTCAAAGCGGACTGACTTGTGACGGCCTCTGCCTCTGGGTGACTCTGCGTTGCCGTGGCGACACAAGGCATGCTGGGTAGGATGGTAATGATGTCATCCGAACACGCGGCGTCCTGACAGGATGTCTGCAGAGAGGAGAGGGAGGAGGTTAGTTTCACTGGACCTTTATCTTTTCTCAGAAGAGAATCCACCTGAAACACAGCAGTTACTGATCATTGATCTTCATCTTGTTTTATAAATACTTGTTATGTTTCTGATATTCTGACAGTTATTCCAGCGTGTTTCCTGTAACGCAGCTGTACCTTTTCCTGCGTGTGTGTGAGCAGTGATTGGCCGTTGACAGATGAGACTGTGTCTCCAGGTTTCATGCAGCCGTCCTGACGGACAGATCAGACTTTAGATCAGAACCCTGCTGCACGATGGGACACAGACTGCAGTGTGTAATACGTACTTTGTCTTCAGAAATACTGTGAATCTCAGCTCCGTCCTCAGCGTGTCCCTCAGTGACACCCAGTCCTCCGTCCTCCTGTTGGAGACATTAGAGAATAAATAACATTTAAATTCATTCAGTACTTCTGAACACAGCATGCAGGATAAAATATATTTAAACTCTTAAAAATAGATCTTATTAATTATCTTCAGATTTTACAACACAACATCAGATAAAAACGATTGATAAAATCCTACTTCCCATGTCTTAGCATTTTTAAGACTTTTGAAAGTTTGATTTCAGATATTTTTAATACCAACTAAGGCCTTATTTTTAGATTAACGATTAACTTTTTAAGGAATCTGCGGAAACCTGCTCAAAATAAATAAAAAAATAATCCACAGACTTCACTGTAATCACTTTTCTGTGGGAACATTGTTGCTTTGAGTTTTTCATATTTTTGAATGCAATGTTTAGAAAGTGGGACACCACAGGGGTAAAAACCTGCTCCTCTTTTTATTATCCGGGAGCCTTTCTGTCTCCTCTCATTCATGTGTTGTTTTGTTTATTCTCTCTTTTCTGTCTCTTCTGTTTCCTGTCAGTTTGTCAGACTCCTCTGCTCCTCTGTCTCCGTCACACCCCACTGACTCCTTCTGTGCACACCTCCCTCATTACAGCGTTTCTTCCAACACTTCCTCTCTATTATTGTCTTCATTTTGGAGTTTCAAAAGACCAGGACTGTCCTGCGTGCGTGTGTGCGTGCTGCAAAGCATGAATTCTTTTCACTAGTCTTCGTTATGATAGAGATATTTCAGCGTACGTTTTATCCCTGCAGCAGCAGCAGCAGCTGCAGTGTGCAGCAGCAGCAGTCAGTCGTCAGCAGCAGCAGCTGCAGTGTGCAGCAGCAGCAGCAGTCAGTCAGTCGTCAGCAGCAGCAGTGTGCAGCAGCAGCAGCAGCAGCTGCCATCATGCCGTGATGGATCAGAACTCCATTCAGAAAACAAACATTTTAAAAGTTGTTTACTTGTTGTCTTGTGGACATCATGCTGTAGTCATTTCGGCGTACTTTTGATCAGTTTATTGTGATTAAAAAGAAAGCGGCAGTCATCCAGACGTAACGTTACTTCCTGAAGAAAGTAGTGAAATTCACCGAGCTGTGGTGATGTTTTTAATCTGGACACGACAGTGTTTAGTTTTCAGACGTATTCAGACTTCCACAACAGGAGCACAGCAGCGACAGACGTTATTTCTGCCGTGGAGGATGAAAAAAGACGCACTGGCGGGAGTAACGCAAATTCACACCGTCTGGATTTGTAAATACCTCAGTGTACTGTGATACTGTGATGTCACCCAAACATACAACAGGTCTCACACTGTCTCACCTTCAGCTGTGTGACGTCATGGACACGTTTTAATGGATCCGCGTCTCCGTTAGCAGTCGTCGTTTCTATCTGTGAGGACACAGGACAGGAAATATGTGACGTGTGTGTGTGTGTGTGTGTGTGTGTGTGTGTGTGTGTGTGTGTGTATGACAGTGAGTGTAAAAACTTGTGTAATCAAAAGTGTAATCAAATAAAATGTACATAGTCATTTTGTCAGTATATTAGCTAATATTAAAACTGTCTGTGAAAATATTTTCTGTAATAATCCCAGCAGAGTGATAGCTCTACTGTATACACAATGATTTTTAAAATGAAGCCATGTCTATGAGGGTGAGGTTCTGACTCTCTGTGTCCCACAGACGTCAGCAGACACTCGGTATCTTCCCTGGTGACGCTGTGTTATGTCTGTCTACTCGATCTTCACGTTTTGCCCATTTTTGCCTTGAGCTCGGTGTTTAGCAAGTAAAACACATGATCAGATGGATTGAGGTGGTGAATGACTTGGCCAATCAAGAACATTCCCCCCCAAAAAACCTTGGTTGCCTTGTCTGTATGTTAGTCTGTTGCCCTTCACTGTTCAAAAATTGGGAGACTATTTATAAAAAGGACAGTAGATAAAGTAGAAAAGATTTTTTCTCTGTTCATCCAACATGGATGCGA
The DNA here is from genome assembly GCA_028570985.1 of Heterobranchus longifilis. Classification (NCBI taxonomy): domain Eukaryota; kingdom Metazoa; phylum Chordata; class Actinopteri; order Siluriformes; family Clariidae; genus Heterobranchus; species Heterobranchus longifilis. The sequence continues at coordinate 11,874 of JAOVVB010025186.1, read as the reverse complement.
AAACTTCAACACTTGCACCTTACTGCTTCAATTTAAATCCAATATGTTGGATGAAACTGATAAAATAAAAAACTGGAAAGACTCCCGGAGAATGCAGACCATGCCCTATCTCTCTCAATGTTAATGAAAGCGAAAAATAATTTGTGTATCCGCCCTGCGATTCGTATCCGTTCCAAAATTTAACAGGTTCTTCCTTGGCCCATGCTACACCCACCAAGTTTCATAAAAATCAGGTTGTAGTTTTTTCCGTAATCCTGTAATCCCGTAAACAAACAAACAAACCGAACCAAAATCATAACCTCGTTGGCAAAGACACACTGTTTCTGACTGCACTGTAACACGTGTTGTTAATAAAACCACAATATGAAATTATCAAGAACTGTTTTCCATTAAACATCTTTGGTTATAGATACAACAACTGTTGCATAATCTCTCAGAGATCCTGGAGGGAACCTTTAACTGTTCCCTGTATTTTGCCAACACTATGCACAGATTGCAGTGTATTTGCATGACAAACTTCCTCCTATCACAACGTGGTATTTGGTTTGAACTTGCCTGTCTCATGAAATTTTAGCGCTGCTAAGAATGAAGGGTTCGAATTCCATTTTTGGGAACATAAAACAATAGAAGACAATTCAAGTAATTGTATATTTCAGAAACAAGAACACCTCTTGTATCTCTTTAACAGAAAATCCCATCATGTGGGCGGTTAAAGTAGTGTGTATCCCCCCTAAAGACATGTACTTTCCTCAAGTCACGCATTTTAGATGTCAATGTCATGTTGAAATAGGACTGAAAGTTGTTTAGTAGCTCTGGTAATCTGCAATGTATTTATGTCCTATCTGATACACTAACTTCATGTAACATAATCAACATGGAACCTATGCAAGGAGGTATATGCATAAAACCAAAAAGCCATTTACCTTAAATCTGCAGGAATCTCAAAATCAGGAATTTGCAACTAGACGCTTTATGTTTTAATTGTGTTGGTGAGTTTTCCAAGAACATTAGTTTCTTGGTTCCATTTCTTTAGTTTATCATGTTTAACCGGCTGTGGGTTTCTTCTGTACCTTTACCACTGTATGCCATAGTTAACATGTCGCTATAGCAACCGTGGCCATGTTGTTTGATGTATAGGTTGTTTCTAGTATGCATGGCTTTCTTTATTTAGTTTGAATTGTGTCATATCTTTTGATCAACAACGAGCAAACAATCAAGAAATCATTCAATCCAAAAAAAAAAACAACTTGCAAATGAAAATGGGTAATTTGCCTTGCTTACCTGCTGTTACCTGTACAGTGCTGTACTGTTTCATACACTGTATAGCTGTTTGTCCTGAGACCAACTTGAACGATTCTGGTGCCTGACTCTAGAGGTTTTAAAAAACCTGACCTACCTCTTTGTGGGACTGATCAGACAAATGTTGTTCAACAGGACAATTAACTAATTCCACTCTTGATGGAGCTGTAATTGGCCAAAGTGGCCACTTTACTTGTTCCTTCCCTTTTTATAGCAACTACGTTCTCTCCAAAAAGCTCCCCAAGATAAACAAGGCAATTTACATTTTAAAGGCATTGCACCAAAAGTCACATCAACAGTGACTTGCTGTATAGTCAATGGGACACTGTCTTTCATAGAGACACTTTTCATGACATTTGGGTCATACTAACCAAAGATTTTTATCAAATTATTGACTGAAATGAACAAAAACAGCTCTATGTGCTGAATAAATAAATAAAGTAATAAGCAGAGCAGCCTGTAAACCTTCATTATCACCCATTCTTCTGTTTAGCTTCTCACGAGTGGTCACGACCGCGGTGTTACGATGGTTCAATTATACAACAGGTGAATTCAAGCAGAGCTGCAAATCTCCCTGTTTAAGTTGGATGAAGCTGTTATTCATACTGTGGCCTGTAATTGAGTGACGTGTTTACAAATCTTGTTTTAAACAGCTGAAATTGCTCGATGACATTCACACGCTACAAAATCTCTCCAACCATCAGATCTAGCATTGTGTGGATCCGTGTTTGAAAACACAGTTTCCTCAGCCTGAAGTACCTGACTCTGAGGTGAGTTTACAGTCGGTTGGGTGTGAATCGCAGCTTGGTCCCCGGCCTGTGGCCCTCCAGCTCTGGGTAGATAGTTCTGAAGGTCAAGTTGACGCGTGGGCCTCGGTCATGGTACTCTTTAGCCACTTGATGCTGGTGGAGACAGAGAAACAGATCAAAGATGTATTTTACATTTACATGTCAAATATTTATGTGTTGGACTTTTAAGAAAGATTTCTATAAAGTTTGGAGGTAGTGGCAAGTGGCTATTAATGGACACACTGGCTGCTTTTAGGGATTCTACCCGTGACTTATCTCTATAAACAGATACCTGCAGATGAATACAGAATCTGTAGGCAACAGGACAAGATTTTGGTATCGGAAGCGTTCCATTTCTAGTTTGATTGTAGACCCAGTAGTATCGACCAAAGCCGTTTGAGCGGGCTTTGGCTGCATGCTGATAAACAGTCTGTGCAGAGAGGAAAAGATGGAACGCATTGGCCGAAATCATAGACTGTATATAAAGATGGACAACACGTCTCCATTTCCTCCCACTGTACAAAAGTGAAACCAAAATATCCCAGATACAGGTGTCGCATCTTGTAATTTTGCAACCAGAGTCTGCGCAGTAGCGACCTGGGCGGCATCGACGTCCCGCACATACACCAACCAAACCTTTTGGTGAATGATTGTAAAGATCTACAAAGAATATGTTTACAACATTTTTCCATAGAAACGGTTTCCCTCCCGACACTATTTTGCAGATGCTCCGTTGGGGCGTGGCGTCGCCCAGGGCGATTGTGATTGGTTTAAGGAAATACAAACAGGCCAGGAAGTTTTTTTCACTATCCAGGAGTGAAAGCGCATTGAATCCCCAGCAGCGCTGTGGAGATAAGTCTGGCTACACAATACTACCCATCCACTAACATGGAGGAGGCAGGTTTATGACCGATACTGCAACCAGAGATGTTTTGGCTTCACTTATGGGGAGCTGTTAGGCTGTTCATCTTTATATACAGTCTGTGGCCGAAAAGCAAACTCCACACTATTGGCTATCTTCTGACGACGATTTAGCTTTATATTAGCTTTTAAATATATATATATATATATTTATGGCTACTTGTGAAATAATCTGGTCATAGAAGTTGTCTCTCAGGAAAACATTTAGCCTCAAAATGTATTCGAATCTATGCAGTAAAAAGAAAATAGAAGCTGTAGTTATCAAACACACAGACTTATACACTCATGCAACTAAGAAAACAAACAGATATGAGAACACAAGGAAAGAAGATTAATATTTTCAGGACTTTCCTAAACACAAGCGTAGTTTTGTTTTTGCAGCTGACCTCTGAACTCCATACACAGGTCAACCACAAATGTGAAAACAGACAACAAGCACCATTTTGTTACCATTTGACATATGGGATAAAAGGCAAATGTAAACCCCTTTGCAAAGACAATGCTGAAACATTTTCTGGTATAGCACAGACAAAAAGTAATTTATGTGCAAAAACCACCAAAAAATGATGGAAATAGCGGCACTCCAAAAAATAAATGAAGATTTGCAAGACTGGGCTCAGATATACATTATTTTATTCTGCATCAGGCTGATGCGTTTCGGCAAAAGCCTTCATCAGAGCACAATAAAAAGTAATTTATATCTGGACATTTTGCATAGGAGAATGATTTCCAAACACGCACACGCGTGCACGCTCGCACGATCGCACGCACGCACAGAGGAGGTGAAAGGTTTGCTTATCCACACAGTCCAGAACAGGGAGAAATAAACCTGTATCCTTTTTGATACAAATGAAGTACTTTAGCAGGATTGACAGGTTTAGTTAAATATTTTGCGCTCACTTCCAAACCTCTCTAGCTGAGCCAGGAGGTTTTATTAGGCAGACCGGGACTACAGTGACAGAGAAAGAATTCATGGATGTGTGATCTTATTTCTCTGGCAAGATCTTTAAAGGCGAGCTGAAACCATTGTTGAGATACTCAGGGAGGTGTCGCCATAAAACACCTGTGACCTTCTCCCTTTTTTTTTCTTTTTTTCTGTAGTTCTCCCCGTCTTTATTCCCCCTTGTTCCCCTTTTTCTCTCACTCCCTTTTAATTTTCACTTACTTTTTAGCATGACTAGCTAGATTGTTTTGACACAAGACATTGCTAAAGTAGCGTCTAAAATATAAAGGCCAAAACTATAGGCGTTTTTGGACCTGAGGAACTTTTAGTAGTTCTAAGAAATCCCCTTTTTTCTTGTGTCCGCACAGTAAGAACTAGGAGCAATCGTAATTCTTAGAACACCATTTTGAGGAAACTTTTTAGCTCCTTTTTCAGAGTAGCTACTCTCCCAACACAAGAGGAACCATGAGAGACGTAAGTGTACGGTGAACGGTCGAACACAACCAATGCAGGACCGTCAACTGACATTTAAAAACGTTAGCCATGTAAACAACATACAACACAAAACTCGTCACAAAAAAAATGGAAGAAAACACAGACAAATGCACCGACAGTGAAGTCCAGGCTTTACTGAACATATATGCAATGAGGGAAATACAACGTGATTTGGACTCGTCAAAGTGAAAAGGCGGCCGGCTTAATGTTACATCACTTAAGCGTTCCGATGCGGCCTGTTCCAGTGCGAATGCAAACAGAAAAAAAACCTTGAAGGTACGTAGTTCTGGGGGGAGCTCCCCAGATAGTTCCATGGATGTATTACAAGACCTGGATACCAGATCCCAAAATGGGATTTTTTCTGTACAAACAATGTTTAAAAAACTAAATAGTATGACCTATATCAGACAGAAGTGGAGCTTTTTTAAAAATAACATTTAGATAACATTTAGTCAGTATTAAATAGAAACCAGCATTATATTCACACTCTCTATTACACACTCACAGACTTTCATGCACTCATACAAATCTGGCTGCTGTCCCTGATTGTAAAACAAATGACTCATTATGCTGAAGCTCTGCTATTCTCTCAGGGCCACTCCATCCATCTGTCTTCGCACGCACGCACGCACGCACGCACGCACGCACGCACGCACGCTCGCACGCACGCACGCTCGCACGCACGCACGCACGCACGCACGCACGCACACCTGGCTAAGGCAGATAAGGAGTGAGTTTTACAAAGATTTCTGTAATTATTAAAACTAATCAGGTACCAGAGATGACAAACATTTAAATTATTATTATTTTTTGTTGTTGTTATTTACTTGTGTTTCCTTCATTTTGGCAGTAAATATGTTATAATATAAGATATAATTATTGTTACAGTACAATGACAGATTAGCCTTAAAGTATTAATACAGAAAATGTAATAATTTCATTTCATTTACACTATTCTATATTTGTGAGTGATGAAATACAGCTATAATTCAACCTTTCACATTATAATAATGTGTTGGTCATTTTAAATACATATTGCCATGTTAAATAAAATCATTTTAAATTTCTCACAAAGCCTACAGTTTGCCGTGGATTGTTTTTGAATCTTTGCATTTTTATTTTTTGAAACCAGATTCTACCCATTCAATGAGCCATCCACAAGATGAAATTAACACTATAATATTAATCTGACAAAATCTTTTAAATTGGTTTCCAAGCATGTGGTGTAAGGTAGGTTTTACCAAAGAAGTTAGCACAAGTAGTAACTACAATATAAAACACAAGGAACAAGACATATTGTGTGATTGACAAGCAAACTCTGGGACACTTTGCAACAAAGATGTTTCCAAAAGACAAAAGAAAAAGCAACCAAAAAAATGATACTTTTAAAGCAGTCTTTAATTTCTGCCTGATTCTGATCCGTCCCTGTGTTCAGTGGCTGGTGTTTATACGAGTGTTTATATACCATTTCACCTGCATGGGTCCTTGCATTTGATTGGTGGAGCCTACCTGCCAGTCGTCCTGTGTGGCTCCGTCCATCAGCAGAAGTGTCCTGTGACTCAGAGGAACCCGAATCCGCTCCACATAAGTGTAATCACCATTCTGCTCCTGATCATAAACAGAGTGAAGCACACACACAGTTGGTACAATGCACTGTCACATGACTAAACACACATGCATAAACAAAGGAGAACAAAAAGCTACAAAGGAAGTTGAAGGCACATTCTGTTACCACAAATAAATGCCACTACAACTCTTCTCCATCATGACTGATGAAGCCTGCCTCCAAAGAAGTGAATACTTTAACACTTAAAATAACAGATAACTATTAAACACAGGCCCCTAAATACTCTGCTAAGTCTAAACACAATACCTGACTTAAGCCTTCCCCTCTGTGTGCAGTTTTTCCACTACCTCACCTTCTGCACTGCACTACCCTCAGTCACTTCTGTTTTTATGAAGATTTGCATGGTGGTTCTGCTTTATGAAGTAGCGTGCGGTAGAGGCAGGAGATAGGCTTCTTGTCTGTGAGCCAAGTCTTACCACCAAACTCACGAGTAACAGTGAAAGGTCAGAAAAAGTGTCTGCAGGTTTTAGAAGGCCAAATCAAATACTTTATGAGACCACTTTAATGAATACTGGGAGCTGGATGAGGGAAAAAAATAATGAAACAAGCCTTTTTCCCCCCTAAATTACCAAAGCAAGCATATACATATAAGAGCAATATAAGAAAATGATTTTAACTGGTTATGAAACTCAATCCAATCACACTCCCTCTATCCTGGTGCCTTCCTTGTCCCTATCATCAGAAATGTTACATAAATACAGTTCTACATTATTGTGCAAATCAATATAAAATACATTTATAAGTATAAATAATAGGGGTGTCACAATTCTCCATATCCAAGATTTGATTTGACATTTTAAGGTCATGATTCCATTACATTTGTGCTTTAAACATTTTTTTCAGCACTGACTGCTATGCCATTGTTAGACTACGGAGTCTTTTGTTAAACGTTTTATTGATGAATATTTGATGATCAGTAAATCAAGGCAAATTTGAGGTTTGTTTTAAGATTGATGCCTCTACATGACCTACGGTCAGGACATTTCTAGCTGTGGTTATGGGGACAAAAACAGGTCTTTTTTAAACAGACGTTGTGACATTTCTAGCCATGGTTATATAATGTGGCCCCCAGGTATTTGCATATTATCGAATATGGCCCCCATTCAAAAAAGTTTGGACACTCCTGACCTACACAATGCATCACATGCAACAGCTGTGTTTAAAAAATAAAAATAATACGTCTTTCTTTCACTCGCCTCCAAAACAAATGCATGCGTTAGCTGATCGAGATCTTTGTGACACAAGCCGGTGGTGCTCATGGAAACTACCGCTTTTGTTGTCAGGAGCCGTCAGAATCAACACAATATGAAAGTTCCTTGTAGTTTCTCTAAGTATCGAAACAACATATTTCTTAAGCTGTATCTCATCCGAATGTGAGAATAGACAACAACGTTCATGCTCTCCCATCATCTCACCGGTGGAGGCTGCTTGCGGAGGCTGAACACTCTGGTGTCGCCCAGACTGACGGAGGCGATGGTGGGCTCGTTACCCAAGGAGGCCTCGTCATCGCTGTGCCAGCCGATGCCGTCGTGGCCGTCCCGATACAGATTACACAGCAGTGAGTTGAAGCTGCATCCGCTCGCCTGCTCCACTGCCCTGCGAAGGGTCAGCAACAATGGATGCCACTGTGAGGGAAAAAAATAGAAAAAGACAGAGACTTCAGCAGATAATTAAGAAGAGAAACAGTAAAATAGTGAAACAAAATGAAAATGAAAGAACAATGTTAACAAAGAGACATCTAACTAAAACGGAAGGAGTCTCTGTCTGTCTGTCCCTCGATTTTCTCGACAACCGTCCATCTGATCGACTTCACACTTTGCGGGTGTGTTGCTGAGGACACAAAGAAGTGCGAGCTCTTGAGATCTACGAGACATATTTATTAGTAGTGTGTGTTATGTACACACTGTGTAGTGAATTGAGAGGGGACCCCTATTAACTGTTACACCGCTGAACGGTGAAGAACAAGAGACCAGAGATGTTACATTGTAGCAATCGTTTCAAGCATCAGCCATCTGACTTTTGGAATGAACGCTTTTGCTCCTGGAAATAGCCTGGTCCCAAAAAGCTAGCTGTTTTGCATTTAGCAAATGACGTGTATACAAGTGTGAAGCTGTTTGGATGAGCGGTTCTCGAGAAACCTTCAAGCAGCAATACCGGAGGCTAAGAAACATTTCAAACAGGCACGTTTTGAACGGGCACTGCACTAGTTAAAACAAATGAGACAACAACACAACAAGAGAGGGACAACAAAATATTCTAAGAAAAATAGATGTTTTTTAAATGAAAACAACAAAAACAAAACAATAAAGAAGTACCAATGGTGAGAAAAAAGAAAAACATAGAAACTAATGTAAAAATAAAGGAGTGGATAACGTCCCGGTGGCCTGGAGGTTTAATGAGTTGATCTAACCTGTGTGTTAGCAGCCATGGTGGAGCGAGCATATGTATAGGGCAACTCTCCATACCAGCATGTCAGCCTGGGCTCGTCGTACGCCTCACCTGGACCAACACACACAAACAAATACACCTTTACCTCAAAAGAAGCAGGACATGTTGCAGCATGTATTTGTAGCCAGGTCTATTGTAATTGCATACAGTTCTCAAAACTTATATATTCCCATAAATCCCTTATTTACAGTCAAAAAGAGGAAGTTATTACAGTACTATGGATGATGTATGGTGAGTATTGTAAGCTTTTCAATACTGGTGAAAAACTAATACCAGAGTTTTAATAATGATACTAAAAGAATACTTTTTCAGTACCATATTTTGGGGAATACAAACATGTTTTAAACCTTTTTTTCATCCAATAAAAATTTACCAAACTATTCAATACATCAATCCAAATGAGTAAGTTAACACCAGTCTAGTGTTTCACTGCACTCTCTGGTTGAACAATGGTTAAATAAAATATAATTATGAAAGTTTTCCTGATTTAGATCAGAAAATGTCAGAAGTATGACCATGCATTCAAAGCCAGTTTCTTTGAGGTTGAGGTTCGATATCCAGCCCTCGAGCTGATATCTGAAAATGAATGTGGTTGTGATTTATTGATTGATGAATTAAAAAATAAATAAAAAAGCCCAAATAGTGGTTTCTGCACGTTGCAGTCCATTAACATGATAATCCACTGAGTAACCGGTAACAAACACTCAACCCTTGCAGGATTTAAATACACTGTAACTTCCTTATGGAGAACAGTAGCTGTGGACACTTTTCTCATATCCATCTCTATATTGCATCAGTAATTGGGTCACAGCAATTTCAACTTCAAAAGAGAATGGATTTTCATTCTACCTATTTTTTTTGCTGAATGACAATTATAAGTAGGGCAGAAAGCTGACACGGTTTTGTTGTTAATATATTCCTTTCCAGCATTAACACACATGTACAATGATCATCTTCACCACAATCTATTTCTAGCAAGTAAACATCTAAATCCAATTCCTCTCTGTCTGTCTTCCTCTGTTGTTCTTGGTGTATCTTTCTTTCTCTGGGAACAACAAGATCTCTTCCCAGAACCAATTCTGCCATTAGTGTATTTTGGCGGGCCCTCTGGCACGAGAACACGGTGAAACCAAAACAAACTGCTCAAGCAGCCATCGCTTTTCATGGCGCTGAATTATTTAGGGCATCTGGAGCCAATATGTGTGGTCATTTATCGATTTTCAAAAGCCTTACTCTTTCCAGGAAAAGACGCTACCTTAAAGGGGACCTATTATGCTCATTTTCAGGTTCATACTTGTGTTTTGGGGTTTCTACTAGAACTTGTTTAAATGCCTTAATGCTCAAAAAACAAACAAAACAACAAAAAGCATTTATTTTTCTCATACTGTCTGTCTGAATATACCTGTATTCACGCTTTGTCTAAAACGCTCCATTTCAGCGCCTGTCTCTTTAAGCCCCTCCCTCCCGAAAAAGCCCAATCTGCTCTGATTGGTCAGCGTTTCCGGGTCTTCCGTATCTGCGCTTGCAGTTTTCCCTGACGTTAGCATGTAGCTACATGTAGCACTGTATGTAATGTAAACACTTGCAGTATATGCCTGGAGCAGATGACCATATAAAGAAATCTGTCACAGGTTGACGTCAGCTTGTAGCCAAAGTAACTGTTGAAAAGAGTATTCAGAACGGTATGAAACCTCAGGTTTTTGCTCACATTGATTACTTTTACAACATCAGACATTGTAACGTTATATATATATATGACAGAAAATAAGGAAAAGGATACTAGGTCCCCTTTAACTCACTCACAGTATCCAATTTAGAGGCATGAGCAATGGTTGGAAAAGTCAAGAGGGTTTTAAAAACAAGACCGGATAAATGACAGAGGACGTAGGAGAGGTGACTGGTGAGGGGTTAACATGATATCAACGATATAGTGACGTGATGATTGCGTATCGTAGGGAGCAGCCTGCACGTTCTGGCTGAAAAGCCAGAGCAGCGCGACAGCCTCTGACGAGGATTTAGTGCCAAAAAGGGGAGCTAATAAATGCTGCTGCAATCACCAATAACACACTGTTGATTGTTCAGTATGTTTTTTTTTATATTGTCATGAAAATTGTTACTGCAAATTACCCTGAAATATCGTGATATTATTTTAAGGCTATATCGCCCACCCCTAGTGCCTCGTATGTTTTGTTGATTTCAATATCTATTTAGTACAATCACATGTTCTATTTTTCTCTTATTTCTGGCTTTCTATTTCTAAAAAGGCCCTGGACGCCCTAAAATGTTGGTATTTCACCCGGGTGGGTGTGGTTTTGCAGGATGTAGCAGTGCACGCCTCTCAGCCCGTGCTCGGAGTGTTTCTAAACACACACACACACACACACACACCTTCTTTACTGAAGATTATCCTCAAATCATGAACTCTAAAAAAGATGCTGCCCCAGCACCTTTCGTTTTTGGGAGGAAGTCGACGTGCTACTCTTACCGTCTCTCACACCGGACCCCTCTGTTAGGCGACATTCAATTTGCAGTTAGCCCGTTTTCCATTTGCAGTTAGTTGGCTAAATGTGAGACTCCAGGGATCTGAGGAGCACAGTGAAGTTGAGCTATTGTTGTGGTGCTTCATTACTTAAATTTTCCCTTGTGGAGACCAAATTTGTTGGAATTGTGGAGTTTGATGACTTGAGAAATTTGGCAGTGAAAGTTTGTTCTTGTGATTTGTCTCCTGGAATTATTAAGGGTGACCTCATTTGTTTTCACTACAGGCGTGGAGATATGCAGTGTTCTTGAGCCTGTTAATATCAATGTTTAATATCCACCAGTTGGCATCAATAAACCAGTTAGCAGAATATGTCTGTCTTCAGATAAAGACATTTCTCTCAGTAACAAACATATGAAACGCTGCTCTTAAATTTAATATGGAGGTAAGGAAGGGATTTTTTTTACACACATTGACCCAAAATCCTGTTACATTTTAAGAATTTTTAATAGTCTAAAAGAAAACGCTAAATTAAAGGCAGACTCCATCTGTGTTCTTTTCCAGGTTTTTTAAATGGAAACATCCACTCAGCCTTAGCAAAAAGCAGTGACGTAGGTTAGGTTACCACAATAAGATGATCAATAAGGTTATCAATAATACGAATGTACTACTGTGGATGCCACGTTAGTTCGGATCCGAAGGTCACACAATGACACAACCGATCGCAGCAGAAGACCAGCAACTCCGAGTTAAAATGACTGTTTTTGTTAAAGGTACTACGAGGAGTTTATAGCTACTTTTTAAACTTTTTCAATTTCCTACCTATGCCTCTATGTGGCCCACACAAGCAGACGAGCCCTGGAGTGATAAAACA
>JAOVVB010025155.1:0-15896 GCA_028570985.1 Heterobranchus longifilis | reverse complement strand
CTAACGTAAGCAGCACGCTAAGCAACAACTTCACCTCATTGTCCGTCCATCCAAAGCTAAAGCTAACTGTATGCTCAGATTCTTCTTCTCTGGTGTTTGACGTAGCCTTTATCGCCCCCTACTGGCCCGGTGAGCGTTTGGAGTGTTTATGTGGACAGAGATATTTATCAAAGCAGAGGTCGTGTGGACAGATTTTTTTTTAAAACGGAATAGAAAAATATCAGTTTATAAAAATATCCAGATACATGTAGACAGGGCCTTAAACAGGCATTGAACTAAGCAGTAAACCACAGTCTGGCATGAACATGCACAATCCAAGAAATTCAACAACACAGTAGCTGTCAGACAGACATACAGAGCACAATCAAGTAACACACGCACGCACGCACGCACGCACGCACGCACGCACGCACGCACACACGCACACACACACACACAGGGTGTCAGTAAAAAATGAACAAGCTTTACTTTGTGCATGTAGCCTTTACATTTTAACAGATTGTGCTTTATTTCCCGGTAGACTGGTGATTGTTTTACAGCGACCATCAAACTCTGAGCCACTGTGGGAAGGAGATGCAGCCGTCTTTCCCTCTCAATATATTTTTCATATTGGTGGTCCAAAAGCATATAAGCATGTACATCACAATCACAGAGCTTTTTCCCTGCAGCATTTCATAACATAGACTACTTGATGATGCCGACATGCATCTGTCTTTTGCCCATTAATGCTGGGGGAGATGTGCGTTTCTGGAATGTTACTGAATAAATCCTATTACTGTTGTAGTAGACTGGGTACTAATTGTGCTATCTGGTGTCATAGTCAAACACTTTGTATACCCAACAAGTCACGCTGACCTCTTAACTATTTCAACAAATGATGATGTTGTTGTTTTTCTAGTGAGGACAACAAAGGATCTGTTTTGTGCTCATGAAGCCTTTTTCTTTCCCCCCAGAACTAGAAAAACTGAACAATTAACTGGAAATAACAAAGACATGTATTTCCAGAATGTACTCACCCCCAAAAATGGCTGTATAGGTTGTTTGTACAAGCAGCTTATTACAACCCATATTTACATTAATTGTTGATTATGATGGGAGGAAAGGAGGAAGTCAAGTGACGGTGTATAAAGACAAAGAAAGTCCATTTAGGGTGGGAGGGAGGTGTAGTGGATGGGTCAAACAAACACAGGACTTTCACCCAGAAGGCCAGTGTTTGTGTTACCTCGCATGACTGGATTCTCGCAATATCACACAAGAATCGAAGATGATCGCGCTAAAAACCATGTTGACAGGCTTCAAGTAATGTGTCTGAACCACCAGCAGTTTGGACCAATCGGCATCCTGTGAGGAGCTACTGGCAGCGATGTGAGGGGCGTGGTTTAGGTGTGTGTGACAACGGAGAGGTGACTGTTCCTTTAAAACAACAATAGGGGCTCCTAAGGAGGTTAGCATAGATGCTGCAATAGCAGAGTTGTATATTTAGCTATTTACTTTCTTTGCAGAAACCTTTCTTGTGGCACCCATCAGTCTAGGACTGGTGGGTGACAGGGGAGACTCATGTAGTGCTGAAAAGAATTAAGTTAGCAAATTATGGACTTTGCCTTTAAGTTCCAGTTTGCATTTCAAGATGGAGCAGTTCTATTCAGCAGGATACATAAAACACAGTTATCTGGGAGGGGGGGGGGGTCGATTCATTTGAGGCAAACCTTTTACTGACACACTTGGTATTTCTCATCTCGTTATTGGGGCTGATTATAATTCATAGGCTATATTAAATGTCAGAGAAAGGCCAGGGATTGTTATGCAAATGTTAAGCATAGAATGTGTTCTTTCATTCGGATTTAGTTTTTCTTTTTTTTTTTTTTCCCCCCTCCAGTTGGTTGGAAAAAAATAGAAAGCAAATGCCAGTAACAATTTAATAGTGTGTTGAAAACACAAAGACCAACCTCAAAATGGCAGTTTGTCATTGTTCAGCATAATTATCTTTTAAATAATCAGCTGTAAGAACAGAAAAGATAAGAGAAATCAAGTCATAAAATGTGTTCACTACAGCCTTGCAATGCCAGCCCTTACTGTAAACATTAAAAACATTGATCGTTCTGTAGCAATTGGCTGTCACAGTTAAAGATGTTTCTTTCTCATGAGCCAAGTATTGCCCCTAAAATACAAATTTAAAACACCTTCATCTCAGATCTTCAATGTACAGTACATCATAGCAGGAAAAGAAAGGGAGGGTGGCTCTTTGCCATTGCGTTTGCAGTTTCTGATGGTTCAACTTTTTCAACTTTCTGCCGGGGCTTGCTGTGTGACCATGGCAACCACAGAAACCACAACAAGGGAATTCATACAGGAGATGATTTTACTGATGTCTCAGTTCCCTGAATGATGCACCTCTTCACCAGCAGAGAACAGATCAATGAAGAGAAACGCTTGGAGCAACATCAGCTTCAAAGTTTGATTTTCCGGTCTGGTAGCTGAAAGCTGCTACCTCTGCCCTGCTGCTGCACCTTAATTGTTTGACCATTCTGAGTTCATACTGTGTTGGACAGTTGATGAGTAAGCCACTCCCTGATGATGGGGGGGTATATATTTGTCACCTGAATGTGTGTGCTTAGAGCTGAAACATAATAAATGGAGATAAAGTTACAACTGACTTTTTTGCTAAACCCCTCTCCCAACCAGTGTCCAATCATAGCACCAGTAACTAGGGACCGCAGGCTTTTCAAGCTTTGGATTTCTCCATATGTAGAAGCAATACTGTGCATTTAAAGAGTTCGGAGGGTGGTGTGTTTCTTTAGGCTTTCCAAAACCCAAAATACAAGAGCAAAAGTGTAAGGAAGGGCCTGTGTCCATATAATGCTTTTTCCTGGCAGAAAAGCACTGGCTGTGTGTAGGTTAATGCCATATAAACAGAGGATTGACTACACAACTAACAACAAGCTTACGATGCGTACGGTGATAAAAGCATAACACTCACCAGCAACAGTCAGTGTCCAGTCAATCTGCTCCCACAAATGAGCTTTTTTTGTTGTGATAGTTTCCTGAAAAGGAGCACCAGTGACGACACAGCGGCTTTCTGAAAAATGATCAACTGGAATCGAAAAAAAGGCGCTGGGTTCATTGCTTTTTCAGCTGCATGCGGCCGCATAAGCTCTCCTCATTGGAAACAATTGGAAAAAGACGCTGGCGCTCAGAAAAACACGATATATGGACACAGGCCCTTAGGAACTAACTACTGGAACTCACTTCCCAAAGTTGTAACCTAACGAGATATTTCCAAAGGCCAAGGAACATTTCATTAGCTAACTACATTTTATGAGGTTACAAATTCAGTTAATGCTGGTGATGCCTGATGGGACATTCATGGTATGGGTATGGGAGCTGGTCCTGAATGCTACAAGTTCTCCAAACCATACGACCACAGAAGTTGTGGCGGCAGGACTTCGGGAAACATCAGTTACAATCTGTTCTAAACCAGTTTTAACTCAACACGATTCACCTTGTGTTTTATTTCAGGCGATGACTATTCCTGTGCAGTACAGGTCGGTTTTAATGTATGCCCTTGACTTCAGACACTTAGAGAGCTCAGCTGAATAAAGGAGATTTCTATTGAAGCAGGTATTATGCAATACAGTCACAATTGTACTCTCTTTGTAAATTTGGTATTTCTCTACTTTTTAATTTGTGGCGGCGCAGAGTTCAATTTGGAAGAACAAAGTTCTAAATGATTAAGCCTGTAGAAACTGGAGAGGTAGTGATGAGCAATCTGCTGCTGATCTGACGCTTGATTAAAAGCAAGGCCGAGGGCTAATTCATTGGCCTTTAATTCCAATGGCAGGCTCATTACCCTTAAAGAGGCGGAGAGAAGTCACAGAGGTTTACAAGCATTGTTTGGCTTCCTAGGGGAGGCAGCGAAGAATGATAATGCTCTTTTGGTATGTTTCCTTGGTACTTTCTCTGGATCATTATGCAAGCTTAATAGAACCCCGATGAACAATGAGGGCTTTGGTGGATTTCCATTCAGTGTAGCCACAGTAAAGGTCTTATTTTTGCTGTTATACAACCAGCTGCCTCATATAATGGCTGAGGTGGGGACAAATGGCAAAATAAAGCTCATGGACAAATTTTACGATTTCATCAAAGTGTGATTTAGCTTTGACCACGGCTGTAAATGCCTGTTAAACAAACGGGAAGCCTGCAAGTAGCATCTGGCACATTAAAACTGACCCTATTGCTCTGGACTGGTGCAATAACAGGTATCAGCAAATTTAGTGCATTGATTTAAAGAGTAATGTAAGGCATTTTATGTACCTCTGTATATTTTGGGTGATGCAGAAGAGTTGAAGTACTTCTCTATCCTTTGAATTTTATTTATGTCAGATATGATTTCAAGTCCTTCCAACCATACGACCACATAAGTCGTTTGTTCCTACCCTATAATACGATCCATACAAGCGTTAAATTAGCGCCCCCTAGCGGTGGCAGGAAATACGACCCCTAGGAGCGTTTTCTGTCCTCATAGCTTTTTATTCAATGTGATCAATTTGACAAAACATGTTAATGTTTGTATGGTCCAATGTTTGCAAATTACACAAAAGTTAAAGAAATTCTACTCAATTGTTTGTGTATAGAAAACTGTAGCTCATCAGACATCCCCTACTTGTGAGATAATTTATCTAACACGCCAAACATGATCTACTTATAATTTTTATTCTTTATAACAATGATGCCACATAACACCAATTTTACAGCTGTCTTAGCTTTAAATTACTCTTTGATTTGTAATGATGACAGCAATTAGCAAACAGCACAGATGCTGAAATGTGTATGCAATGCCCAAATTTAAAAGCATTATCAAACTCATTCTCAACCAGATGTCAGCTCCTCTTAGCTGATTTGTTCATTTAGACCAGATAGGAGCTTAATCACCACATGGTGACAAAGTATTACATAAATCTACTCAAAAAGCTTAATGGATCCAATATGAAATGAGGTGGGTCTTTTAAGAGGACCTGCCATGCACTAATGACATTTTTCATCAGTAAATCAATCTGAGAAACAGCTTCTATAGAAGTAGTACATAAGTACAAGATGGTAGCCTCAGGTAAAGAAAAAATTACCTTTATGTCTTCGTTCCTCACAGAATGCATTTCATCAAGCAGTAAATGCATGTTGTGCCAAAAAAGCTCTTCAACCTAACTAAACTTCATCAACTTAATGGTGTGTGGCATGAATATTAGTAACAGTTTTATATGGGTTTGTCCAGTATTTAGTCTTGTGTTTGCATGCCGTCAGCTGTGCATACTGTGTATGTTTAGCATAGACAACTAGAACATTAATGGAATGCTTTATCATCAAAATGACCATTTGTATATCAATTACTCATGGTGTGTTTCCTTGAATTTGTGGAGAAAACTTTGTTTTCATTGTGTGCCTCCACAGTGAACGGAGAATCCAAAATCATAGAAAATCATTGATGCATTGAAGTAAACAGCGATGACTTACTACATTTTTGGATTCTGAGTAGCAGGGAGTAGGGTAAGATGAGCCAATTTTTTATTTTTTAAATTTTTTTTACGCATGTTGTCCTCTAGGCAAGGACAAATAAGATATTTTCAATGAAAATATCTACCCTTAATTCAGCATATCTCCTATCAATTGAAATTATAAGAATGCATCTATGAAAATGCTGGCTCAACTTGCCCCAGGATAGGGGTAAGTTGATCCAAGTTTGGGGGTAAATTGACTATCTGACTTTTTAAGTTTAAACCTGAGCATAACTGAAAAAATAATTTACCACTTTTAAAAAAGTAATTTAATAATACATTTTTACCTTTTCCAAAATACTTATTTTCTTAAAGCTAACTTAAAACACAGAACACCAACCAAATGAAGTTTATTATTTAGAATATTTTAATGTTTGCCATTGGTGGAAAGATTTTAAATATTTCTGTTACATAAGGGTACTCATCCAAATTAAAAGGACAGCCAGTGTAGTTTTGAGAAGCAAAGAAACACATCAAAAAAGAAAGAGTTAAAAATCTGCTGGTATCCAGTCATGTATAATAAAACATAAAACATATACAGTATATATCAAGGAGAGATGGTGACGTGCCTTTCTTGAATCAATCTCAACCTAAAATAATAATTAATTCCATCAAGATACTGTAACTACACACGATATATTAGGTTTTTCTGCTTTTCTACAATGTGTAACATATGATAAACCAGTTATGTAATGGCACATTGAAATACTCTTTTATGCTTCTGAGACTTAACTTGGCTCACTTTGCCCCATAACCACCACTTTGGAAAAATCTGCCCAGTTTAGAAATTCAGACTAATCTTTAGCTAAAATGATTCACATGGTTTAATACATTGGAAAATCACCAACATGTGTCATACACAATTTTAGACCTGGATACATTTCCTTTGATATAACAGTCATTATACCTGGCATGCAGAAAATTTACTTTGACAAGCAAAAACATGTTTTTTGTGTAAACTAATACTTAAAATAATACCATGTCCTCCATCACAGCGGGATAGAAATGATGGGTGCTACCTGAATTTATGGTCACATGACAACAAATGTGCACAGTTGCCTAGAAAATGGGGGTGGAGTCAACTTACCCACTGGCTCATCTTACCCAACTCTCCCTAACTGATATACAAATGGGCAATTTCCAGTATCAATAATAATCAACTGCTATCAACATTTGAGAAACCTTTTGAAAATATTTGATTATGAAACACTCAACCTATATGCTTGAAATAAGAAAAATGTATGTGTAAAAACGGATTGTACATAGGACACATGTCCATCTCGAGTTGTATGCTGTATTGAATGGTTGCATAATGTAGAAACAGTACGTGTGCTGCTTTTCCACGAGGACTCAGTGGGACAACACGTCACTTTAAAGCTATTTATTTGGGGAATGTCATACTCAGATATCACAGTGATGTGGGTCTGTGTATATTTCTATCTTGCAGCTATACCATCAGTACACGCATGAATGCCTTTCCCCAAGGTCACTGATGACGATATTATATATGACTGATTGAATCTGGATTCTGAATTATCAATCACAAATGGGTACAGGTGGACTCAGAACACCTGGGGCCATGTATTTGTGAAGAGTGGGAACAAAATGTATGTCAGAAAGTGGCTAAGTATCACAACTGTGAAATTCAACTTATTTCTATGTTTTAAATGTTGGAAATAAGGATGCATGAGTATGTTTTTGTCCACCTTTATATACATCTTGAATGAATGTAATAATGGAAGACAACAGTCTGACATGACATTAAATACATAAGAGATCACCCAATTCTGTTGCTTGAATCTCATTCTATTCTATCTCAAAACATGAATAGATATGTAAGAAGCACACTTGGTCCTGGTATTGGGCACAGTGGCATTGTCATAACCTGGGCCCAACAGTTTTTTAGCAAGTACTCGCTGTATTTTGTTCACAGTGGTTAAGCTAACTGGACATGCTGTGCTTTTTACAGGCTGGGGAAAGAGAGGCAGATGTGATAACTGTGCAGTAGAGAAACATATCACAGCTGCTCAGGGGCCTAAAGCCAATGGGGTCTGTGAACAGGTGGAAAGCGTGACCTGGGAGAAAGGTCGAGTCTATCTCGTTATTCTGATGCACCTCATCCTTCAAAATCTTGTCTCATTCTGTCTTCACGTTGACTTCCCAGCCACTTCTCAAACGATTACTTCCCCACTTGACCAGCACAAGTCTCACTCATACTGTACAGTATCTGTTGAGGGTACTCCATATCAAGGGGGAGCATGTTAATAAGCAAGTAAACCGCAGGATGTCTTTACGACTCTCCACCATAAACAGGAGACATCTGTCGCTATGGATACTTGTACACGCAATGCATGCTCTGAGTATCTGCTTTTTCCCTGTAAATCCAAAACATTCCCAAAGCAGTGACAGCAGTGGTTTGTGCATGTACATGACCAAAATAACATTTGATGAAGCAGCAGCAATAGAACTCAATTCCCTGTGTTTACATTAGGTGGAGTATTATAAGTCGGTGTCCATGCAGACACGCTGCCACTTGATTTCCAATCCCCACTATGTAGAGGATGGTGCACGCACTTAATATGGTAAATCCTCCATGCAAACACGCAAACTAAGGCAGAGTGGATGGTGTAGAGTCTGGAATCTTTTTTTGTTTCTATTTTTAGATTTGATTTTTTGCGTATATTTTAGAGGCAGGCAGGAAACGAGGGAGAGAAGAGACATGCAATAAAGGTTCCTGAACAAAGGGCATTTCGATAACATAGTATTATGCACCCTTGGCTACCATCATGCCTAGTTCCAGCTCTTTTGAGTGTTATTTCTCTGCTGCTCTTTGGGTAAAATTACCCTTTGTTTGCACACAGGCCATATTCATCATTATTGTAACACAATGCATTAAAATAACTACTCAATTTAGTACTATTGACATGTAACGTGGTGAACAACCACTGAAACCTCCATCAGTCACTTTCTATACAGCTCATAATGGCAAAGCTATTACTAATTGATTGGGACATGAAGGATTGGACTACACCATGTGGCACTGTCATTTTTTCTCCCTTGTAGCAGCAGGCAAGAACCCTGTGGGAGGCCTCTCCCATCATGAGTGTAGAAATTAGCAGTCTGTTTGCATGTATGCCATGTTTCTCAGCCTTGTTCTTTATTTACCCGCAAGCCATGTCGCCTGCATGCGAGAGTCAATACAACATGGGAAAGCAATTTGATGGCAGTTAAAAACCAGCCAATCGAAAAGATGTTGGAGATTACTGAAGTACTTACTGCTTAAACCTGTCAACACCTCTAAGATGTCCACATGTTCTGAGACGTTGTAGCTTTTGAGAGCATGTATCTCATAGTGCAATGCAGAACAATCTCTGCATGTTACGCTGTTACCCAGTGGACTGCTACTGTTACGGAGAAGTACGTTAATCTAACTATAAAGCAAGGAATCTCCGTGTGTCTGTCCTTTGCATATCTCATCCAATCTACTATGGGTGCACTGCTGGGTGGGACGAGCAGTGTCGAATTTGGCCAGATGGTGGCGCTGTAACAACGCACTTTATGTTTTGGCCTGTAAGTTTTGAACAATAAGTCTCAGAAACAAAATTCCATACAAGCCACGCCCATCTCACTTGTACATATACTTTTGCTTTTTGCTTTGCTCTTGTTTTTTGCTTTTATTTTTGTTTTGTGTATACTTTTCTTTGTGTTGTTTCTTGTTATGCACCGTGACATCAAGACAAATTCCTTGAAAACTACTTGGCAATAAAACTGATTCTGATGAATTTGAGTCTAGATCCATTTTCTGCCATTTTGAATTGTGGCCACAGGCACTGCACTAGTTACTGTAAATAGAGACAAAAAAAGCTCCAAGGGGCTATAAACAACACAAAGCCTATTGTTCATTTACCACATCACAATGATAACATTCCTTTGAATATTGTATTCATAGAATCTGAGAACCAGCAGGCAAACGTCTCAGCACCAGTCCCAATCTAGTGACCTTTTTAGTAATGTATATATGCAGATATATTTGCTTATTTTAGTTTTAAGTTTTAACATCACAACAAGTGCAGAATGTGTATACAGCAGTAACAGTATAGTCTTACACCTGTAGTACACATTTGCACTGGCAAACAGGTTGTGGTCAGCAGTTTGAGTATTAATGCAGTGATAAAGAATGGGCTATTTAGTGCCACCACCAGAGGAATAACAAGCAAAAGAAAACCTAACTTGAGTTTCCCTCCCATTCCATTTGGGCTGAGATGGAGCAAATCCATTACATAGTGAACTTAGAGCAGCTAAAGTAAAGCCACGCTCGCTCTGAGAGACCAAGTAAGGATACAACTGCTAACTTTCCTGCAATGTCATTGCTAGCATAATGAGCCCTGACATTCAACACTTCTCTCTCAGCTGACATGATTGCTATGTCACTGTGATTAGCCCTGACCTTCCATCACCAGGACCAGAGTGGTTGTGACCCCTTGTTGCAACTGGTAATGAGTACCAGGACCTCAACTGTGACAGCCTCGTGTAAGGGTCAGACCGGAGACAAACCCAACCGAGCAACAATGGTGACAGGCAGACACACACCTTCAGGATAAATGTAGCGAGTTTTCACCTGGATGCACAGGTAATCAGCTTTTCCAAACTGATACAAATTATAGATACAAAATTATTGGTAAGGGACTTTTTCTCTACTAAGGCTTTTGTTTAAAGATGATCAATTAAAAAAAAGAGAGTTTAAGTTGATGATTTAATTAGTTATACACTTGAAATTGTGCTATGTACTGTAAATTACTGTGCAGATCTGACATAACTGGAATGAAACTACACCACATTCATTGCAGTCGTCAAACTTTGGCTTATCCAGTAGATTTTAGATGGACTGGGTGATTAGTACTAGACCAGCTGAGGGTTTATGGCTACAATATTTACTAGTCACAGTGTTTCGCGAAACACTGTAGTTGTCAATTAATCGCAGTTCATCACAGTGCTTATTATAATGACACCGCGATGCAGCCATGGTGTTTGACTTGAGGATTACTAGTCTTGTGATCACATACTGAAGATACCTTACAAAGAGCAGTGAGCTGCTGTGTGCAGCTGTGATCAGAGTCCTGCTGCAGGCATGCTGCCCTCTGTATGTCCACAGGACAAGTACATGAGGAGGCAGTATCTTCATTACATTACCTCACAAGCTTGATGTCTGCTCAGACTGTAAAACGATTCTGCTCTAATCTAACCACGTTTTGCTCGAAAGCCAAAACCAAACTGTGCAACAACATTTTTTTTTCCAGTAAAGAGTTCATTCTTAAAGTCCAGTTTTAGTCACAAGTCAAGTGTTCACTAAAGCTGGGCATACACCGTGCAATTTTAAAAACGTTGTTTAATTCCAACTCATATTGTACGAGTAAATTATCTGCAATGTAAAGCCAAAACTTACCATTTATGTGCTCACAGTGTACGGTCCAATCGCCAAGCCACGACCTGAGTGTTCACCCTGTATGTGCAAAACAGAAAGGAAAAGAGCCCGTCAGCCCAGACTGTTGACACCTGTCATTAAAGATTTGTTTGTAAGTTCTGAGGAAAATGTAAAGTTACAGTTCACAATCATCATCACTTCTGACACCATGTGAAATGATACATTCCTGTACTGTAAAGATCTAAAACCAGTGTAACCTTTTTTTCTTTTTTTTTAAGATTATTATTTTTTGGCTTATTGCCGTTATTGATAGAGTGGGAGTCGAATCCACGGCTGCTGCGGTGAGGACTTTAGCCTCTGTATTAAGGGACGCGCACTCTACCACTGATCCACCTGTGCACCAACCAGTGTTGCTTTTTAGCAACTTTCTTAAACTTCCTGTCCCCCTATATCTACCCCACATTGCTACACGCATATACTATCACTACAAATAAAGTGAGAGCATACATGTGTTCATCCAGTGTGTTCTTTCTTGCAAGATCTATCATTTTGTTTTGTCGAACGACCAACCAGGCCTCCGTATTTTTCTTCCACATAACGCATCCTGTCACCATGGCACTTTCAGATGCTTTGTTTCCCTCTTTGGGAAGGCGCAGTGAGAAAAAAGGCACTGGTTGTGGCGAAATCAAGTTCTGCTTCAACTATGCGAGCACAAACATTTCGGACATGTCAGAAATTCAGGAGCAGTTACTTTGGGCCATGATTGGTCCTCGCTCCCCCCTGCAAATGACGCCCGGCGAAGTTGAAATTTAATCCGACTCTAAAATGAGTCGTGCCGCTCAAAAATTGGGTCAGAAATGGGCTACACTCGTACAGTGTATGCCCAGCTTAATGCCCAGTCACCAGTTAAGGCCTACTGCAACTGTAACATTAAACTACATTTATTTTGAAACATGTAAAGGAAGTGTTGTGTTAGTAGCTTTATCATTAGTTACCACAGTGAATGAATGGTGCAGAAAAAAGCAACTGGGTCACTGCTGTGACAAAGAGCTGATAAATAATCATAAGTAAGGTGATATGCACAATGGATGGGAGTGGAGCCCCACCAGGATGAATTAAGCAGAATCCATGAAATATGTACAGCCATTTATGTCTTACACATTAATAACTGAAAATCAAGACAATGTTAGCTAAAATAATATTTTACACAGTTGATTTCTGCCCACAGTACTGACTAGTGGTTTTAGTAGTTGACTACTTAACTAGTTGTGTGAAACCCCTCGCAGCTACAGAGTTACTTAAAGCCGTTTTCATGAGTCAGATGTATTCTCACGTACCGGAAATACTCTCGTGTTGGCACCTTGGCAGAACATGCAGGAGACAGGACATGATGGCACCATGGTCACATAGCCGAATTTGATCTTAAACAATCGAGTCTCTTGCCCTTGCGTGAATTTGTCTGACGATTTCAGTACCGGCCCTTATTGACAGAAATGACTGAATCTCTTTTTCTCTCCAGTTAGAAATTCTTGTAGGTCTCTTCATACTTTCATAAAATCCAGTCCGCTACAGCCTCCGAAAAACGGCACGATGTTGCCCACGACATGGGCAACCTCAGAGGGTTAAGTAACTCTGACACTCCTTATAGTTTAGTCTAGAGGTCATTTAATGCCTTTCTTTGGATACTGTTGTGGACTACCCAGTGGCAGCAGCTGAGGGCAGAAAGTGTGTAAAGTACTGCACTGAACCCATAACATGCACCCTGTGGCAAAGCTGTCAACACACTAAGAGAAAGACATCAAAACTTAATCATGTCATCAGATACTGGACATTCGCAGATTTCAAAAATGTGAAAATGTATCAATTTATTGGAGCTTTTAGGACAAGCAGCAGCATGGAGATGAGAGCCGTCATAATATCTGTCATATCCTACCTAAGAGTGTATTCCAAAGCTAGTGCTGCCAATGACCAGCCATTAGTGCTTGGCAGCCGTGCCTCCAGCATTTCAATGTAAAACTGACATTTAGAAGAGAGCAGAAGACGCTATTGACACTTGGATAGGCAGTAATTAGTTCCCCTTTTAGCATTCATTGTGTGAGGCATTTCATCACTAAATGTCAATTATCATGGCAGCTCCATTGAGCGGGTAACCTTCAGTTATCACTGTAAGCATTAAAGGGAAGGGTGCCTTTAAGAATAAGCTGACTTTATCCCCATTTTGACAGGTCTCTTTGACTGTACTAAGTGATATGGAATAACATAACATTCTGATTTCCAGGGGGATTCACCTGCGTCGAGCGTTACCTGTGAAATAGTCTCACTCTCTTCATGCTTCTGAAAGAAATCTACCTCACACATGCAAAATTGAAGTCATTGCTACTTAAATACACTGACAACAGTTTTATATATATTAATGCTCTATACAATATTTACTTAATTACTTTTGAGTATTTTGAAATACTTAAAATACATTATTTAATATGTAATTTTATTCACAAAGAAAACACATTTTTATCAGGTTAAAAACAATAATCTCAAAGATAGCACACACCTTTTAAGGACACGTCACATGTCATGTAATGGAGGTGGAGGACCCAGAGACTCAGTGGCAGGCAGGTTAAAAGTAATGAAAAGCGAGCTTTTATTTAAGAAAAGCTGAATAACGAAATACACAAAGGCACGAGGGAATACAAAAATACAAAACTAAAACACGAGGGAAACTGACAAGAACACTAACAGGGAACCAGGAACAAACTAACATCGACACGACACACACCCTGACACGAACACGGATCCAGCCAAGACTGAAATGAAAGCAGGACTGATATACAAAAACTAAACTAATCAGAGACTGGGGAAGAGGTGAAAACACTGGGGGCTGATTGGTAGTGGACACACTAGGAGCTGGGAAGGACTAACGAGCGATGGGAGACAGGTGCTGAACGACACACTGTGAGCAGGGAGACATAACGAGTAACACAGGACAGGTGTGGAGTGACAGAGTGGCGGGAAAATCAGGCCGGAATACAGGAGGAGATAAACACAAAATAAACCAGGAAACAGACCAAATACCAATGAATAAATGCAACAAGGAAAACCTACAAACTAGAAAACCAAAACCTCTACAAAACAGAACATCTTACAACAGAAACCAAAACAAAAAAGTCAAACCGAAGTCAGGGGCACAGCCCCAGACTGTGACAGCATTTTAACGTCCCTTTATTCATTCCTAACTCGTCACATACGGACGCTTCAAGAACCCTTGATGTCACTTTTATATGCCAAACTATGACACTTCACTATGGTCACAATTTTAAACATTTGGTTAACATTGTAAATAAAAAAAATAAAAAAAGTTAAATTTAGGGTTAAAATATGGGTTAAAATATGTACATTTATTACGTTAAGTAAGTGCGTAAGTTAAATGGTCAACGTAAATAAGTCAACATTGACTTTTGGTTTCACGTGGACAGCGGTCTCCTGGGTCATCCCCACCACCCCGTCCTCCGCCCAACACAGACTTTCTCGCTCTTTATACTACGTCACCTGACTTGTCACGGATGGGTTTACATTGGATTTAGCAATGCTAAAAGCATTGCTAAATGCATGGTGCGACTAAATGGAGTGGAACCCGAAAAGCAAAAAATGCATAGTGATACCACTTGAAATTACTTAACACATGAATGTGTATATTAAGACTATTAACATTTTATTTTAGGGTTTATTTGATAGGGACAGATGCAATTTACATAGACAGGCTGATGCAAGTATCACTGTGTTTATAGGGAATGCTAGTCTGCAACACCCATCCCTGGAAGAGCTTTTATGAAAGAAAGAGATTACAACAGTTAGAAGGAAGAAGGTAAAAAATGAATTCAGCAAAGTACAATAAGACACACATTAAAAACTTTACATTTAAAAACATGAGTACAGTTTTGTTGCTGGATCAACCAGGATTTGGTAGCTCTCTTAAAAGTGGTGAAGTTTGCTGTAAATTTCAAGTGGTCAGGTAGTGAGTTCCAGGACTTTGTTCCTTTCACAGAAAGAGCTGACTGAGCAAAAGATGTTTTGCAGAATGCAACCTTATAGTTGCCATTTAAAGCTGCTCTGGTGGATCTGCTAAAGCTCTGTAATAAATACATACAGTAGGCCTAAGGGCGGAGGAGCAAGTCCCTGTTTAAACATTTTTAAACACAAGCTTTTCATAATGAAAAGCAATAAAGTGTGCAAAACTAAAGATCTTGTATTTACTTAGAATACGACAATGATGGTACCTTATTTGCTTTTTGTCCAAGATTTTCAAGGTCCGATTGCAGAGACACTAAATGGATTTAATGACAGACTGGGTGGCCTGAGACAAGGCAGCCAAACCACAGGACAGATGTGAGAATGTCATTGAATTTAGAAAAAGGCAGGCACAGTCAGATGTCAAGCAATTTCTTATCATCTCAAAGCAGCTAAGGTTAGCCTTAATTGTTTTACAGATCATTTTAGCATGACTTTTAAAGTTTAACTGAGAATCTAAAATTATCCCTAGATATTTGATCTCGGTTACTTGTTCAGTGAGCTCACCTTTAATTCTGACATTCAAGGATTTTGTTGCAGGTAGCTTTTTAATAGAAAAGCAGCTAGACTTTATTTTCTTGGTGATAATATCAGTTTGTATAGAAATCATTTTTGTATTTTCAAATTTCAAATGACTTGTATTTTATGAAATACATTTATCATACCAGTATTTTGTATTTTATTATGATACATTTGGAGAGAAATTATTTGTAATTTGTAACAAGATACATGTTTTTATGTATTTTTGCCCATCTCTGATAACATTCCATCTCAAAACCACTTTTCTGTAATAGGGTCACTATACCAATGATGTGCGTGTGTGTGTGTGTGTGTGTGTGTGTGTGTGTGTGTGTGTGTGTGTG
>JAOVVB010025123.1:0-15897 GCA_028570985.1 Heterobranchus longifilis | reverse complement strand
GGCGACAACCGAGATCTACACACAGAGCTAACACTGCCAAGACACAGAGCTGGATTTAAATCAGCAAATATCTCTATTATTATTATCTATTATATCTATCTTTCTATCTATTATCCATTATTATCTAGTAGGTGAAATGCAACTATTAAAATGCATTTTCAACTCCAGCACAATAAACTTGCAGACACAAAAATAGCAAAACTGAATGTTCATGCGAAACCTAAATTTCCTAACTAAATGTTTCAAATGCACCGTGTAGGCACTGGAAAGATATTAGGTATATACATCTCAGATCAAAGCCTCTGGCGCAGCAGTGAATAAAACTAAAAATATCTGTGGAGGATAAAAAGCCATTTCTATCCTCTGAGATGTACAAAAAACTCAATAACTCTGGTGTTATTCTTATAGGGTCACACCCATTTTAGATCTAATAAATTTCATTACACTTTCATACCACGGTCGCCATGAATACTCGATTCCGAATGACTCGAGGGGTGTTGATTAATTTCAGATAACGGCATATAGCTTTGATGGAGTGGTCTTATCACTGTTTTATATTAGTGCACCACAATGATGTGAGCATGCTGCGAAGCCATCAGGCTGATGCACAGAACTGTGGATCAACATGTATGAATCCAGAAAATAATTATGTTTCTTAAAGTAAGACAGAATTGCAGAATCTGCTCAGGTTGCAATAGTATAAATATGTGCAATATAACCACTGCTTTCTCTATTAGGCCTATTGTAGCAACAGTTTTATGTTAAGTTGGGGTGCATTCAGTATGTACCTGCTCACAATAATGCCAGTGCAGACACAGAGTAATATTCCTGTTTACACAACAGAAAATATTATTTTACATATCACGTATATTGTATTCAGTGTTTTTGATTTATGAAAGTCTTGAGATCTTTAAGCTCAGGGCACATCCCAGTGATGTATAAACGTATACAATGTGTGTGTGTTAATTCTCAGTTCTGGTCTGCAAAAGAAATGCCATGTATTTTTAATGCGAGAGCCTTATGCTGTGTCATAAGACGTATTTAAAGGTCCTAGAGCTCAAAGATTAGTTAAAGTTTGTAGTTTGTCAGAAAAACATGATCGGCAACTACTTTGAGAATTTGATTTCTCCTTTTAGCCATGTTCAAGCAAAAAATAGTGAATAATGCTGATCATTCTCTGCAACCAGCTTCTCTAATGTGAAGATTTGCTGCTTTTCTCCCATTTTATAAAACATGAATAAAAATGTAACCTTGGACTCAAGGAAACATGAATGAGTGTTTTTTCTCTCCTATTTTCGTACTTTAATTCATAAATAATGAAAATAATTATTAGTTGCAACCCTAAAAAGTTCACACGGGGTGTGTTGTGGATGACAACTAGTAATCAAACCTACAGACTCAGAAGTGCACACATTCCTTTATAGAATAACCAACTTGCCTGACAAGACAATTTATCACCACACTCTGCAATTTATATTTCACTTCACTTGTTTTGGTCACTCTGTTTGCGCCTTTGCAGAAGTATCAGTTTTATATTCATCGCCTGCCAACTTGGCTGGTAACCTGATGACACTTCTCGCTTACATTAATTTTTAAACATATTTGGAGGGTGCATGTGCTAATTTCAAGCCCTGGTGGGCACCCATTAACTCACTTGCATAGCTTCAAAACAAGCTCACCGAAACCTGGGGGGGTTACCATCACAACAGTTTCGTCTTGTATTGTTTAGTCATGGTGTACAACTGGCAATGTGTCAGCCATTTTTTAAAGCTTCTGCTAAGGAAAGATGAATGCTAGGCTGAAAACTTTCCCAATGTCTTCTCCGCTTGTTTGATGATTTCCTTCAACAAACTAGAGATGTACACAATCATTTCACATAAACTAATGACATTAAAATTATTAGAACTATTGCTTTGGCATAAATGCTAACATCATCCACATAGAAATGCAGCCAATAAATAACGACAGATATAACGATGAAGCACCTAATGACAAACTGAAATATTGAGAGGAAAATACTTCTGTATCCATAGAGTACTTACTTAAAATAAAGTGGCTGAAATATGTATCTGTATGTATATACTGTATATCTGTATCTGAAATATTGATAGTTTGGAAACAAATTGTATTTGTAAGTAGTAAAAGTAATGTAGAAATAATATACTTTTGCTTTTGTAATGTCATCTTAAAAGTTTAACAGCTGAAAGATTTCTTATGAAGGGCTTAGTGTTCAAAGCGTGTGTGAATCCCCAAAAATATGCGAGTCGTTTTTATTGCAAATGAGAATGCAATTAAATGAATATGCATCACTTCATTTGGCTCTGATCTACAGGGGGTTCATATATAGCTTGGTATCACACAGCATGTTGCCTAACAAGATGGTCAAAGTACTTATGACTTTATAATGAAAGGCCATTAGAAACATAAAAGCACATTCCTCACAACATTGAGCATGTCCGCCCACCCTCTAAAATTGCACTTGTGAAAATGTTTCTTGTGAGGGATTACACTGTGGCTGTCAATATGTCGAATGGCCTTTGATAGAGTCAATGTATTAGACAGATGTTTGCTAACAAATATGGCTAAAATAAAAAAGGCTGTTGCTCAAAGCAGAGGAATTATATGTCCCTCCCCATGACACCCACAGATTCAGTTGTTATCTGACTGTCTGACATGAACTAGTTCTTACTTGTCTTTTTACAGACTCTCTGATTTGTTCCTCACTTTTGCTTTGTGGTAGCTTCCCACGTCTCCCTTGTGCTCTTGTGCCATAATCTAACACCCACTATAATAAAAGGCCAGGAGGATATTGGATTGGTGGATGTTTTGGAGCAGTGCTGGATGTGGCTGTGAACAGGATTTTCTTTGAGACAAATACCCGAGCAGATCTGTGATAAGGTACAGCAGTGTTTATTTTTCCCTGCGCAGAATAAACTGTTTAAGCGTGTGTGGTAAAATGATGACCTTGTTTCACTGAATCAGTTTTACCCTTCTTGTTGTGAAGACGGGCTTGGCAGTCTGAGTTTAAGGAATAAAAACTGACTGAGGAGTAAAAATTACAAGGTTGTCTGATTCTTAAATTTGAGCTGAGGTCAACGCTTTAGAGATCCTAGAGCCACAGACTCACTCAACTCTACAGTGATTTGACTGATTTGAGTTGTGTGCACGTAGAAAATGATGATGGCTTTTGTTTAAATTAATACTGTGTATCTTATAGATGAATGTATACATGGAGATTGTCCTCATAAGACATTGGTTGTTTGTTTAAACTTAAGATTACGTTGTCCTGACAAGTGGCCTTGTGAGTTCCAGAGAAACAACAGTATTGATTATTTCTTAAAGCCCCATATGTTCATGTTTAGGGGCAAAGGTATAGAAGGAAAGGCATTATGTTTATACACCCCCACAAAAACTGTTAGGGAGGAGGGTGGGGTGGATGATTGATGAAAACATGCAAATTCTTTTTCCGTCTCCTACTGGGAGTAAATGGCACCCGTTTCGAATGTTATCACACGATTGAATGGGCATTATCAGTGCTTATCTGCCTCATAGATGGGTCAGTAGGGGCCTGCTGGCCCTGCTAGTAGGTGCAGAAGGTTGTCATGCCATTCAATGGGCTGTTATCAGTGCATTGAATGCAGGTCGCATGTTCGTTTCACTTTCTGTTAGGCGCCAAACATATTAAACAACCTTATATTACTAAATTTCCGTGAGTTTCCTTAGGTTTAGGCACCAAAAACATGTCGGTAGGTTTAGAAAAAAACATCATGGTTTGGATTAAATACCTTACATAACTTAAGTGATTTTAAAATTACAGAAAATGTTCTTTATACCTCACTATCTGGCTTCCACTTCTGAATAACAGCACATAAGTAGACATTGCAACACCAAACAAAAACAAACAAATTAAATAAATAAATAATAGTCACGTTAGGTGATTTAAGAAAGCAATACAGACACTAAGCAATTCATGCTACTCTTCTAATGCTAATTAAGCAATTGAAACAAAGAGTAATTAAAAAAGACAATTTGTAACATAATTTGCTTTTGTCAGATGTCCTTTTCTATTTCATTGTTAGTCAGTGTGTCACTGCAGGTGTTACAGTACTCTCTCACTACTATACTGTCAATCACCTGACTCCCACTGATGGAAATTAACATTTCCATCATGAATATTCCTTTAAAAATGTCACCTTACAGACTTAATCATCAGAACATTTGTTTTGCTTTGGTTGTCTTGATTTTAAGCTTTTTTTTTAAAGTGTTAGATCCTGTTACACAAGGCACCAATGGTAAAGTGATTAAATTAATGTAAACCATAAGTGTACACAGGTCATAATAACCTGAAATAACAGTGCCATGTGTTTTCTTGTTCATTAGTTATTTTTTTAAGGTTGTGTATCTTTTGAAATGTTTTTCTGTAAAGTGTAGTCTATGTGTTGTATAGAGTTTGTATAAAATTAAAAACTAAAATGCAGAGCATTTTTAACACTTGACAATGAGTGGCAGACTGCATTAGCTTCTCTCACTGAAATGACAGTTTGAGTGGCACTACTTACTCTTAGTTTCAGCTGTAGTGCTGTAAAACTAAGTGACTGGAGGGGTGAAAATCAAGGCCAGCCAAAAAAAAGATGTGAAAGATGGCATAACATTCAACCTAATTTGTTTTTTTTCCTTCATTAAAATCATGAATTTGTTTTCACTGCAACCCTAAAATAATGTCCTCTTTTTTTTTACAGTGAAGTTGTGAAGTAATCTATGGGTCAAAGCATAATAATAAATGCCATTGCATGCTCATTTCCCCCCAATGTCCCAAATATTCTACAATAAATATGCATGCAGCAGGAAGCTACAGGCTAGAGCGGGTTACAAATTGGAATCCCCACACCGCCTAGTCAAAAATTGAGCGAGACACACTCTCCTCTTCCTCAGTCACAACTGTCAAAGTGCCCTTGAGCAAAGTATTAACATCCCTAACTGCTCCAGTGGAGCTGCTAATTGGTCTAAAGTAGACACAAGAAAACAAAAGTTCTCTTGGGCAGCTCCCAGATGTGAATATTTGTAACTGTGTGAATACTACAAGCTCAACTCTGCTTAAAGAATGGCCTTCCCTCTTTATACACAAAGGGAAACAAAACAACTAGCCTACATTGAATAAAATATGTAATATTGATAATGATATATGGCACAAAAACAAATGCTAAAATGATTGCACTAGCAATTCAATGTGAATAAGGAAATTATTGGGGTGTATTGAATATTTTCTTTAGACCCTCTCCTTGACAATCCTCTCCAATATATATTATATATTTATGGCAAACATTATTGCAGAGAATAAGCCTTCTGAGGGACTTGAGCACTGCAGGATTTTTCCCGCCTATGGAAGAGGATTAGGGCTATATGTGAAAAATACTGACTTTATTCTCAGAAGATTTTTTTAGAATTCTGTCAGAAACAAAAAGTCATGTGTGTGTGTGTGTGTGTGTGTGTGTGTGTGTGTGTGTGTGTGTGTGTGTGTGTGTGTGTGTGTAAAAAGATGTGCATTTTTTCACGTTTTCAGTGTATAATGATGGACATCAGAACAATGCATCCAGGGCCACAGGGTAACACTACAGAAAAGACATTTTTCATTTCCTGGGACCTTTAAGTCTTCCGAGTTACATGAGAGTCATTTCAAATCTGCCAATACGATTATGTTTACTATCTGAACATTCACCTTGCATTTAAGTACAATGTCTCACAGGAAATTACCACTCTACGTTGTTTCAACATCACACAGCTGGCCCACATTTTGGTGCAATGACCTTTTCAGCCCTCATGAAAACCATTTATATTATATTCCCTCAAGCACAGTGGCATTAATTCATGCCGAAACTCTATTCTGAGCTCTGGATTTGAACTTGGTTGCAAGCCCTCTCACCTCTGCTGCTTTTCACTCTCAACACCAGATCAGCCGAGTGACAGAAGCCCGAAGCCCATTTAGTTCATCAGGCTTTCTGCTGCAGCTGACTAGGGCCAGGCGGCCGTCACACCGCCCCCCTAAAACACCTGCACTCTCTCCAGATTGGAACGTGTCGCTCTGACAAAATGCCAAGTGTCAGCGTTGATGAAACCTGACGTGCGTTGGTTCCTATGTACTCGATATCATGAATCTAATAAGCCTCATGAACTTTAGGCGTCGTCTTCCCCTAATTATCTGAACATCAAACCGTAAAGACCGGCAAGGCTGCATTCATTGCCACACTCGAGAAGATTAATGGGTTCGGCCATGATGGTGCAGTCAGGAAACAAAGCAGCAACACAAGCACACAACAACATAAAGACGCAACTTTGACACAACTCTTCATAATGATCTGAAGCTCTCTTTGAACAGACTGGGTCGTCAGAGAGATTGTCCTCAAAGTAATTTCTATTGCAGGACATCTGTAATGTTAATGGACAATTCACATGAGATAACAGATCTCTAATCAGTCTTTGAAATTACAGAGATGGGAGTGTCTGCTCTATTTAGACACTGCCGTGACACCAATGACTGTAATATCAAAAGAGGCTATTGGATTTCTGTGTGCAGGCTAAAGCCTACTATCTCACCTCCTCTGCTATTTGGGAATGTTTGACTTTTAAAAAAAAAATTTGACATAAAGTTCATTACAACAGCAATGATTAGTCAATTAATCAAGTTCTTTTTCAAGCAAAAATGCCAAACATCAGCTGGTGGATCAAAATAGTTGCGTCCCTAAAGTTCATATCATATGCACTTTATGTTAAGATATGCCAGCTCTGTGTCGATGCAGCGCTGGCAGTACATGCAGATGAACGGCGCCTCCAACACGTCATCTGCTGACTTTTTACTGGTGTGTGAGTGAAGTGTTCTGGGCACGGAGGGAAGCTGGACTGCCTGGGCTGCAGTGACACAGAGGCGGTTAAAAATCTGCAAACGATTTCTCTTTAAGGCTGACAAATGTCAGCAGGTCATGTATAGTGTGAAGTGGTACAAGAATCAGAAGACACCCAGTGTGATGTTACATACTGTACTGTACCATCCACAGCTCCACTTGATCGACCCGTACTAACTTGCCACTTGAATAGCTATTTTGTTTATTTAGTTGTTTAGTTTATTTGACCAGGAAAATGCACATTCACATAAACAGTTTTTCATCTGTGGCCTATTGTCAGATACTGAGGCAACCTCAAATTCAATTCAAAATCAAAGGACACAAAGTTAAAAAATAATTTAAAAAAACTGAAAATCTTCTTATGAGTGTCTCTTTTGTGCGATGTGAACAGCATCTCAAGCACAAAGCATTTATTCTGAACAGTCTTCAACAAGCAGGATTTAAATTGAGTCTAACCTTGGCTTCACTGTAGCAGCATTCAGGATGGGAACTCTCGCCCTCTTGGGATATTTTAAAGTGAAAGTGTTCCACACTGCACATCGTGCAGAGAAACCCCCTTAAATCCAATGTGACAAATGAAAGGAGGAAAATCATGGTGGTTCAAAGATGGTCAACTGTTAAAAGGTTTCATATTACTCGACTATAAAGAACATGATAAGATGCCTCTGGCTAATAATTTTTCTTTGCCATAATGCTGAGCTGCATTATGAGCCGACACACACAGAATAAAGGTGCGCCTCCAAGTATCATCTGCCCTAATTTACATCTACAAGTGCCTGTCTATCAAGATGCGTGTGCACCAAGCAGCTCATTTACTTAGTCACTTTCATCCGGCTGACTATACTTTCAATGTGAGGGCACTCTGTGTGTTTTAACTTTGTAGCTCTATTAGTGACTCTGTCAGCAGCCATATTTCAGCATGTGTATGTGTCGCCACCCCTCAGCTCCCAATAACAAAGACCATAAAGTGTCAACTGAATTATGAGTCCTGGTTTCTGCCTACTCATTTTGATAATAGATTTTGAGATAAATCATGCAGCTTTGTTTGGTGAGTAATGCTGTGCTGACAGGATAACAGAGGACAAAGCTCCCATACTCTGTAACCTCTACATCATGTAAAGCACTAACAAGATACTGCTGGATGTTTCTCACAACAACATTTTACACAGGAGACAGTGGATTGAATTTTTCCACCGCTTCCAAATCCATGAGTGTTAACTAGAGAGAGAACGGAGAGTCTGGTGTTGGCTTGACTATAAGCACTACAAAATATTAATACAAAGCAGGCAGGGATCTTTCCAGCCTCTGTAAATGGACCCTGCTTTAATTGCTGGAAGTCCACAACTCTGCGGTGACAGTTTTGTATTGTTCATTCTCCAATTAATAACTTCACTGTGAAAGGTTTGTGGGCAGCGCGGCATTGATTCTGTGTTATTAAAACTCCCAATGCTACCCACTAAGTCTCTCAGCCCTCGCCTGCAGACTGTTAAACAGGACCCCCATCTACCGGTCCGCTCTTCTAATTTGGGCTGTTTGCTATCGATATTGATTACTTCTTGATATTCCCTTCAGCTGGCCTGTCTGTGAGACTCTCCACTGTAAGTCATTGCTCACCCACATGTCAATTACTGTAGAAGGGGAGAGCACCACTCTGTCTTAATGAAAGCAGATGGACTGAGCAGTTGAGCAGCTTGCTTCTGTTGCAGATATAAAGGGCTGCTGTGTTGAAGACGGGAGAAACTAGCTTCTTGGGGAAATTGTGCACAGCTACTGTGGCAAATAAAACTGGTATGTAGTGTGATTATGGTCTCAACAGGAAGGGGATTTAAAATGAAAACATTAGGGCTGAAGGTGATCTATAGAAGTCTGTATTTAATGATAATGACTGTATAATATTCTACTTGTGGTTTAATTTAATGTTTCTGAAATATATTCTATTTCTGAGTTAAGTTAGTGTCTTTAGCATATCTTGTGCACTGTTGATAAATGTGTTTTATTACCACTTTGGACTAGAAAGAGAGGAAATGGGAAAGATCCAGATCTTCAAGCTGTTCTATTAAATATCGATGTCCACAGCTTAATGAGTCTAGTGCATAACATTCTAAAAAGTAAGTACTATTAGTTATATACGCCTGCATTAGTCTTGAAGTCCTCCTCCACTCAAAAATGTGTTTTGATTATTGCTTCGATGTTTGACCTTCACTGTGTGCAGAGTTTGGCACCAGAAGCTTGTTTTCACAAGTATTTGCTGAAGGGGAAAATTTACCTGTGCTCAACTTAAATCTGAGTTTAACTTGTGCATTTACAAGCATGATTGTATATAGTCTGACCGATACTGCATTTTGAGGACAATACTGTTAAAAGAAGAAAAAAAAAAAAAAGAAAATCAGATATATGGGCCAATGCTAACAATTTTGCCATACCAACTTCAAAAAAGATTATTATACGTCAATGTTGTATTCACAACTTGTTTCTGCTGCCCCCAAGTGGCAAAAAAAAATCAGTTATTACAGGTTTAAATAGCTAATTAAGTATGTTTGTGGAATGGGCATAGGTTTTGTTTCAACACTGGGGGTGACACAGAGAAAATGGGGGGGATTTGGGGGTCCTCCCTCAGGAAATTTTGAGCATCAAACACTTAATATCCTGCATTCTGGTGATTTTCTTTATGCATCCATTTATAGTGTAAATGTCTTTAACCCTACAAAAACAGACCACATCTTTGTTTGCATGATCCTGTTTAAATCAATCTAAAATAAAAACCATAACAGCTAGAGCATTCATTCTGTTTGCAGAATTGAACACTCACGATGACATCATTACATTACGCTATACGTGCAAAACCACAAAT
The DNA here is from genome assembly GCA_028570985.1 of Heterobranchus longifilis. Lineage (NCBI taxonomy): Eukaryota > Metazoa > Chordata > Actinopteri > Siluriformes > Clariidae > Heterobranchus > Heterobranchus longifilis. Next base: position 6,150 of record JAOVVB010025123.1, on the reverse strand, counting down.
GACAAATGATACTATCAAAATGCCTTTGCAAAAACAAAACAAAAAAATTACATTTAAGAAATATTTAGTTCACGTTTCTACATTTAGAAATCTTTTGGATCATATTTCTTTGCAATTATTATGGTTTATTTACTTACATAATCTTTTAAACATTCATGTTTTTATTTGGGGGGGACAAAAAAAAATCTACGCCTGTGTAAGACAGTAATTATTTATTAAAACAAAGTATTTTTATGTCTTAAAACATGTCTAGAGGGGGATCTTTAAATCCATCTAGGATTTGCAGTAACACTCACTCAGACACTGTCTTGTTATGAAGCTCTCCGTGTCCTTGACACCCACAGAACGCTAAATAAAGCCTTTTATCAAACCTGCATGCTGTGTATATCTACTTAAAACTCTAGACAGTCTGTCTCCAACGCTCTATACTGATGGTAGAAAACAACCAAGGAAGTTAAAGAATAATTCCAAATGACAGGATGTGGCAGTGCCTCAGCTCTGGTCCATCTGACACAGGTGTGTGTGACGCTCGTAGCCACAAGCATTGCAGCCGCAACGATTGGTAGCTTGAGGTCAAATTCAGATTGAGGTGCAGCAGTAGCCACTAAATTCAATGAAAATACAGTAGGCAGCTGCTGGGAATGGAAGAGCATTAGTCTGCATCTGCTACAGTATTATTGTGAGCAAGCTAAAGATGTAACCATTCACGAAAATAGCACCAATTTCACTTTTCACTGTATATATATGATTACATTTCAAGGATCTACCGCACATCAGCATAGGTTCTGAAAACATTTTATAGATGCACGGCTCAGGAATTAAACGCAGCCTTATTAGGCATCGAGACCTTGAAGTATGTGCAATCATGATTCCTGAAAGCAGTTATTGGTACAATTTAATCTGATGAGTCATTAACACATGTCAATGGAGATGATTGCTGAGATTCACATTTCCTCACCACCTGCTGCATTTGATTATCACTGGCAGAAAGGCGGAACACCCTCCACAACTTCAAAATCAGAATCTTGATTTGAAAACTTTTCAAACAGGTACGGTATGTGTGACAACTCGATAAAGCTGAGACGCTTTTGTCCAGACAGTTTTCATTATTTCATTGGAAGTTTTCTCTGGAGCTAGAGCATTTTCAAATTGGTTCTGGATTGTTTTTTTTGTCAGTGATGGAGACTTTTGTCAAATTTAATGAGGCCATTTTCTACACATCCTATCTTATTGAAGCAGCTGAGTGATGGAGCGTCATGCGTGAACAAGGTTGATTAACAGGGAGGAGTTGCATTCAAAGCAATAGTATGATGACTAATGTGGGGAGACGTGAATTATTTGTTCAATTGCAGATTAAAAACCCAGCATATCAGAGATGATCATGAACAGAAAGACAATTTGGATGACAGAAGCAGTGGGCCTGGGGTCACTGCAGGCAGAGTCCAAGATGAAATAAGGAAAAAGCCGTATACAGCAAATTACTCCTTAAAAGCACCCTTGTCTTTTCTGTGATGTCCAGGAGGAGAGGACATCAGAGAGGACTTTGGTGATATAATATTGGAAATGGGTGTGAGAGCTCTCCATTCTCAGCCATGATAGCTAATGGCATTTCAACCAACCTTCCATCACTATGTATATCTCTGCCTACCTATTCCATTATATCGCACTCATGGCCTCCGTCAAGAACGCCCTTTTGGGATTTTATGGCTTTTATACGATACTTACCATCCCATTGATGCTGACTGAAAACCTCTCAACAAAGCCGTAAGTACACAATAGAAAAAACACATGGCTCACCATGGTAGTTCACCAGGTTGACAGCGTACCATTAAAGCTACATTCACCTGGAGTCAGGGAGACAGCCTTTTGGACAGCACAGGAAAAACAACTATCTTTTAAAAAAAGAAAAATGCATGACAAAGCAAGAAAGGTTCCTACAGCAGCTTCCAGGTTACCATGAGATTAGTCTCGCATAGTTAGACCTATCTCCACAGCACTGTGTCGGCACTGGGAGAAAGTCTGGATTCACGCCTGGATAGGGAGAAAAACTCCCTGGCCTGTTTGTATTTGCTTAAACCAATCACAATCGTCCTGGACGGTGCCTCTGCAAAATAGTGTCAGGAGGGAACCCATTTCGGTGTAACACCCGAAAATGTTGTGAACATTATTCTTTGTAGCTTTTCAATCATTCACCGTTTTAGCGTGTATGTAGGCTGATAACTCGGAGGCTGTTGTCGTTGTTGACTTCCTCTCTCCGGGCAGGAAGAATGTTTTATCCCAGCACGGTTCACACATAGTAAGCCAGTTTACCATGAGATATAAGAAATGAGCAACTATAAACATCATACCCATCCGACAGAGGTGGGCTATGCCAGACATGTCCAATCGTGGTCCATGGACCGATTTTAAATGGCCCACTGCTCGTCTCTCAAAATATACTATATGGGGCCCACCACACAATATTGGTTAATCAAGCAATTTCACTTAGCATTTTTTCCATTCACCTCACGATGGCAGCACAGTTGTAGACATGAACCAAGTAGGAAGTGGAACCACGCAATGAATAAACAGATGGCAACAAACATTTCCAGCTAGGTAGCAGACATGGCCACAGCAAAGAAGCGTTGAGTCGACAGCGAGAGGCGGCGGTGGAAAGTTGAATACTTTTTCCACTGAAAACCGTAAAAGTTGCAAGCTGCCAAGAGGCCGTCGCTGTTATGAAAGAGTTCAATGTGAAGAGACATTACTAAACATAAATCATACCAGCGGTTATCCAGCAGTGAAACAGTTCCAAGCTAGCCTAGCCTCCCAGCAGCGGCTTTTTGCGAAGGCGAAGGATTCAAAGGAAAACATGACCAGGGCGTGGCGATGCTAATCATGAAACACAGAAAGCCTTTTGCTGATGGCAAATTAGTTAAAGACTGTACTGAAAATGGTGGAAAACATTTGCGTATTGTATGTATGTATATGATGCAAGAAGCAGCTGGCCCCAGGTATTTTCACATTATCTAATCTGGCCCCCAATCAAAAAAGTTTGTGTCCCTGGTAGGATCAGTTTATGTTTACTAAACATTGGCATGGAATTGGCATTGGAATGATTCATAAACATAAACTATAAGCCTAATAGTTTATGTTTATGAATCATTCAAAAATTCCAAGATTTGAATGATGGAAGAAGATTGCAGCTACGTTTTATGTTGTACAAACTATTTTATACATAAGCAAAGCATTTACAACTGAAAATAAAGAATTTTAACGAAAGATGAATTATGGGCCTTTTAATGTGTATTCATTCATTAATAGAAGATTCTGACTTTAAAGTGGCTATAATCTATATTTTTATAATAACAATGTATCAAATAAAGTGAAAAGAAATGTGAAAGACAATGAAGACAATGTGAAAGAGGTCATTTGTAGGGAATTATACTTTACAGAGCTTTAAAGTCAGTTTCAGCTCATTGTTCAGCTGTTTTTACTGAAAAACCCACTGTACATTACCGGCTCTGCACCAAACAGCAGAAAGACACAGTTAGAGACTAGCTGGTTGAACATATTGGAGCATTTAACAGCTAAAGAGCCAGATATTTCCCTCAGGAGATAGTAGAGACCAAAGAAAGACATGAAGAATAATGAATATTGGAACTTGCATTCACAAGGTGACGCCAAGAAACACGACGCCACATGAATAATAATGTTGGGAGGTCCACTGGATGTGTAAATAAGAAACAGTTTCCAAACATGTTTGTCATATCAACATACTGCAGGTTTAAACTTGCTGAAAGATTAAATTTAGAAGGGTCCACATAATTTAAAGCCCCATTTCTGATATATATGCTGCTGCGTCTCCTTGCTGGCTTTGACTCATTAGTTGAACACATTTTTCACTTTCAAACCGACTTGAATCAGCAGCTGATTGAAATTATCCTTTTCAACATGAATTATGTGTATTTATATCTTAAAATGATAAAAACTGTATCACATGTTAATTATGCAGCAAACTGGCCCTTTACTTTGAATATCAGCATGATGTACAGATCTGCAGACACTCCTGAAAAGAAAAATCTGTGCACACATCTCTAATTTTGACACAAAACGATACGATCAAAGCTTCATACTCTGCACAATCTGCATTATTTTTAAGTCATCAGCATGTTAAGAAACAGGATGCAAGCAGCTCTGCAGGGGGTGGAGGTGATGATGACGGCTGTGGACTTGTCTGAGAAGCGGACCGCTGGGCCATCGATCGACCACACCACATCACTCCAGCTCCATTTACAGAACCAATCACATCCCCTGCTGATTGATGTGCGGATAATTGAGCTGTCACTAGGGTTTTCATGTTTCTCCTCTAGCTTTCTCCAGACTTTAGTAATTGTATTGTATTTTACTTTAACACCATTTACAACAAAGGACATCCTGATGTGTATTTATGTCAATATTCTGCCAGACTGCTGTCAGGGAGACAGAGAGATGCTGACTCCTGCACGGGGCATGGTAGACCACTAGCCTGTCCAGGCTAATTAACCTCAGGGGCCAAGCCTCCTGCTACCCTGTGGGGTCAGCCGCTGTGGCAGCTGCTTCATCCCGACATCACGCAGCCACAGGCTCTTCTCTGCCTCGGACTTTACTCACTACTATAGCTGGGATCTTGAAGTACTCAAATTCTTGTGTTGTGTTCACAAGCTGTAAAGAGTACTTTAATTAAGGGTGTACTAGTTTTTATAGCTGGGCGATTACTCAAATTTTATTTTCAATTAAAATTTTGTCTTCCAACGATTATGAAAACAAGATAATCAAAATAAAAATAATTGTGCCACATTCCATTTCGCGATGATGCTCTCATTTTGTCTTGCATTATGAATCTTTTTTTTTTTTTTTTTTTTTTACATTTATTTTGTTTTTCAGTTGAATTATATTTAAAGGTTGTTTTTTTTAAATCCATGGTTAAAAGGAGAGACTTGGAGATGAACACTGACAATTATAGCACTATAATCTATAATCTATTTTTTAAATTTTATAATCACAGAAATCTGTTTGAAAGTCTTTACTATGAGTCTAAAGAAACAAAACTAGTAGGCCAGCTCGATTATGGTAAAAATCTAAATAACGATTATTTTTGGTCAATATTGAGACTACGATTATTTCACACGATTACTCACTGATTTTGGTATATCATGCATTTATTCTTTTTCTTCAGTACATAGAACATATTCACAGTTTCTAACTTTGAGAATGATTTTCATCCACCCCAAAGTGAATAACAAATAGTAATATGTCTGCCACAATGATTTGAAATATTACATGACATTATTCACAAAATGTCTTAAAGAGTACTGGGCAGCCTTCACACTGGTGATGCAATGACCTTTTGAAATGATTGTGCAAATTACAAACTTTTGATGCACCACTTGCATTTGACATTTTCTACTGTATGACTTTGTATTTTCTTTTTACAGACAGGGTTGTCCAACTTTAAACATTAGTTGCACCTTAAAGGAGTAGTTCGACCTTTTCATAAATACGCTTTTTTGTCGAGAGCTGGATGAGAGAAGATTGATAATGCTCTCATGTCTGTACGGTAAATATATATAGAGCCAGCAGTCAGTTAGCTTAGCATAAAGACTGGAAACAGAGGCAAACAGCTAGCCTGGCTATGTCCAGAGGTAACAAAATGCACTCACTAATTAACATCTCATTTGCTTAATCCGTACAAAAATAAAAAAATGTAAAAGGAACGTTTTGCACTTTTTTACAGCGAGTTATGTGCGGGACTACCTCTTGGCTCTGAGCACTTCGTTTTTTGTACCGATTTAATAAAAAACTATAAGATGTAGTGAGCTTTAGAGGTGCTGGTAGCCACACACCCAAATGCATGTGCACAAGTACTGAAAGTGAGTTTTTCAAGATATGTTCCCTTGAAGTAATTTATTTGTATTTTTTAATCCACATATTGAGATAGCTGTAACTTGCAATACAAGTGCTGTGATTGAGAGTGCATGAAATCAAGCGAGCAGAGAAGGACTTTGTTACATTTGGTCAGAGGCAGGCTAGCTGTTTCCCCCTGTTTCCAGTCTTTATGCTAAGCTAACCAGCTGCTAGCTCCAGCTACATATCTTCTTTTCCATCTCTTGACCAGAAAGTAGGTGTATT
>JAOVVB010025103.1:0-15898 GCA_028570985.1 Heterobranchus longifilis | reverse complement strand
GTAAACATATTATTTGCAGATCTTTACAATCATTCAGTGAAGGAACAGAGCAGACCTGCCTTATTACACCATCCAAATCTTCAAAACGTGTCATTTTCAGCGTGTAGGTTGATAGTTTGGCGGTTGTTGATTTTGAGAACGGGAACACAGACTTCCTGTTTTTATCCAGGCTCTGTTTCTACAGAAAGTCAGACCAAAACAATCGATTACTCGACTAAGATGGGGCTGCCCTACTCCACATTGAACGCCATTTTGTCGTCATTGTCATAGTCACTCATTTTTATTTTCTTATATTTGTTTATTCTATGAAGGAGAGTCAGACCTAAACATCTGATCTGTGACGTAATACTGTTGCGCTTATGCATAGGAATACAGTTGAGAAAATGTAGTGCCGAAGGAAAGGGCTGTCTGACGGCAAGGTAAAGCAGTGAAAATATTCTAAATATAGCATACATTTAACTGACATTGATTATTTTAGGTGGTTCTTTTTTTTAGGAAGCTAAAATACGTTATGCTGCCCCGTCCACAGCTGTACATTGTTTAGCTTCTGCGTCAGGACTCCTGTCTGCTTCTCCAAACTGACCGCCATCTACTGTAGATAATACACTGACTGCAGATAAGCACCTCATACAACCCCACTTCAAAACATCTGAACTATCCCTTTAATTTGATTAACTTTATTTTTTATCAAGAAAAAAAACCAGATCAAACTGCAGATGAGTGGAGATAAGAGATACTGCACACAGGTTCTACAGAGGAGGAGTGGTGAAATATTATATTGTATATAATAATAAAAATATATTATTATATAATATAATATAACAGATGGCCGGTACGACTGACAGCACAACCATAGTTTGGAAGGAGGAGCTTCTATGGTATGTACCAATCAGATAAAAGCAATAACACATACACACGCTTTAACACCTGTGCAGCAATTATTATAAAAAATCTGATTGTGTGAGAAAAGGAAAAGATGGAAAACATATTTTATAGCTTTAATATGTCATATCAAGCCAATAAACGTATGTAATTAAAAGCAATTGGGTTTTGATTTAACACATTAAATAGACTGTAATGTCATAAAGTGAAATACATCATACATATTAACCAACACCCAGTTTAGTTTGATACAGTTTTAAGAGGCATTATTACTGATAAACACATCATGACTGTGAATCAAGAAAGAAACAATCCATGTGTCATGCTGAAAATATACACGCAGTAGTGACGGTAGTTTGAAGCATTAGCTAATATTCTCTTTAATGTCGGGTGTAGATGCAGTTTTAATCATAAGAATCGTGTAAATTAGTGTTTAAAATTATCTTGTATTCAACTGCCTTAATGAAGCTCATAAAAAAACAGTTTCCACAGTTCTGACTCTGGTCAGAACTGCAGCGAACAAAAACTTGAATATGAATGTAACCTCTCCAAAAAAAAAGATCTAATGATATCAGAGTAGTGTATTTCTACTGCTGTTTGTGTCTGTTTTTGTTTGTGATTTGATCAAACAGTAAGTGTTGCGGAGCAGATGTGGCGGCAGGTTCTGCTTCTCAGATCTCTTCTTTTATTTGTTGTTAACAGTACAGATTATTTTCTCTGTGACGTGTATGTTTGTATAAATATGGAGAATATATGTATATACATAGATAACAAATCATGCTGGTTAAAATTATTCATATAAGATAGAAAGGATGCTGTCTAAATGTTTATTTATTTTTGATGTCATAAAAGATGAAACAATAAAAAAAAAGAAATAATTATTTCAGAATAATATATAAATTCTACTTTTGGAACAAGATCAAATTGGTATTTCACTTTTTTTTTGTTTGCTGATTTAAAAAATACACTTTGAGAATATTGCAAATGTGGTTTTATTTAATTTACATTGTTAATATTCCACATTTTTACTAAATTCAATTTTAGTAGTGTTTTTCTTTTATTGGTTATATGCTGAAACATAATCATGATCCTCCGGGAATTACATGTGTGTCGCATGTGATTAAAAACAGCTATTTTGACGTGGGTTAAACCAAAAAGTGATTCTTCACTGTCGGATTGTGTCGAATATTTATAACTTCAGAGGCCCAAAGTATGGAAGCATATTGCATTCACTTGAGAAAATACATTTTAAATTTTCATGAAAAAAAATAATTTTGCCCTGTTTTTCTGAATTAATGAGGTACATTCTGCTCTGAATTACTTTTTTCTCAAGTGAATGCAATATGTTTCCATACCAAAGACGTAAAAATAACTAGTAATTTATATATATAGAAAAAGAGATTTATCTTATGCAGGGTCTCTGTTTTATAGGAATATTAGAGCTCATTTGAATGATTTCTACGTTTTCTTCTCTGTGTAATTTTAAGATTAAATTAGGTTATCTCAGACTATTTTTTTTAAAAACGTCTTTCTTTAGAAAAAGGCTCACATTGAATTTGCAGCCGGTCCGAGGTCTTTCGGGCCCTTCAGCTAGCTGGATGGTAGACGGAGAAAGAGAACATGTCCCGAAACGTGACTGAAATTACAATCGCTTGGCTTGCATCTTTGTCCCCCTCCACGGCCACAGAGAAAAGACAGCATCTTAAAATAGCTCTCGCTCTCCGGTTATTTACATTACCTTAAGTGCTGTGCTCTCTGTCGTCTGGGACTCGGGGAGGAGCCACCCGGGGGTGGGTGGGGCTGCTGGTGGTCAGGCAGGGAAGATAGACTTGGGGTGTAGCTTACTGGCGCCCGTTGCCATAAAAAAATCCAACAATGTGATGTGCAGGAATGACGCAGGTGCCCCACCCATCCACCGCTCCTCCTCCCTCCGTCCTTTTTGTCGTCCTTGAGAAGACCAATCCCATAAAAAGAAGAGAAGGTGGAGGAAGAGAGAGAGAGAGTGTCCCATCTCCATTCATAGAAAGTACCTCAGAGAGCACTCATGATAATTAACAATTATGAAGGGAAACTGTCGCTTGTCCAAAAGTCAATCCATTTATTTAAGGCTTCACGGGTGAGGAGGAGAACATTGGGGGATGGTTGTTTTTTTTTTTAGCTTTCTTCTCGAGAGCATTTGGATGTAAACCAAAACAGATTCATTCATTCATAACTACTGGATATATTTAGAACGTCCTACAGTGTCTTTCCAGGAGTCATTGATATGATGCTACTGCAGTTTTGTCCTGTATTTGTTATTATCTCTAATTTACCAATTTTTTGGACATTTGTTTTCTTCTCTTCTCTTCTATGAAAGCGCATATTAACTTTATTTTTTATCCATTAGTGCTCTGAATGATGTTGTTTTGTTTTAACTTTTATTAAGAAACCTCAAGGACTTTATCAATTTCTCATACAGCTGCATTCTTACTTCCCTTCTTGGTCTGGAGGAAGATTCTTTCAGTATAATTAGATCCCAAAAGGATGCACTGCACTGAAAAAAAGAAAACATTAGATGTACCTAAAAAAAAAAAAAAATCAAAGTAATTGATCACACAAACTATTTGACATTGACTCAATGTAATATATTTAAATAACTTAAACCTGTATTTTTTAACTCCATGCAAACTATTTTCTGAATGTTGAGCAAATGTTAAGTTGTCCTGAATTTTTAAAAAGTCTTATTGACTTAGTGTAAATATTACATTCAGTTTAACCTAAAATGTTTAACTTCATTCAACCATGTTTTGAAGGCTGGATTATTTTAGGTTGTCTTAATTGATTTTTTAAATTTTTTATTTGATGTCCCGCTCTGGTCCCACTGCCAGTTTATATTGTATCAAAATGAAAAAAAAAGAAAAAAAAAAGGTTCAATCATAAATATAAATTAGAAAGTTCAGTTTAAATGAACAAACTAATACTTTTCAGCTATTAGAATGAGAAAAAACCCCACATGAAACAAACGACAGCATTGTTTTAATTTGTTTCAGTGTGTGTGCTCCAACCGATGGACGGACAACATGTTTAAAAATGTGAAATTTAACCGGTTTTTCCTTGGCTACATTTTATCTGCTACAGCTGTCTGGTTTATTTTCCCAGACCAACCGAGACAAGAGATAAAAGGGAATTCTGGGAATCAAGGTAAAGCACTTTGCCTCAACGTGCACACGAGGAGATGAGATAACAGAGAGCAGCCGATACATTCAGATAGACATGCTGGAGTCAGGCATGACTTTAGAGAGCAGACTGTCACACTGCTCGCTGGAAATGTTATTCGTGATGTGGAATGGTTTTTTTATTTTTATTTTTTACAGTTTTTCCCCAAAAACATACTTTTCTTTTCCCTTTCCACATCAAACCTGTGTAAGTATACTGGACCATGATTGGCTTCCACACTTGTGATGTCATAAAATCATTCCCGTACACGTCTCAAACTCAGATTTAAGATCAGCCTGTTAGCAGATCCAAACAGCCATCATTCAGCACAGTCAAGGTCAAACAAGTGAAGTAACAATACGTCACTGTAAAACGTCTTATTGTAAGCCCAGAAAAGGTAAGAATGTGTGATTTGGACGTGATGTAAAGCATCAGACCTGGTTTCTCTGGATCAGTCTCTTCTCCAGATAGCGTGACACGAGGCAGCTCATATCTCATCTGTGGCTGAGGCACCGTCACGTCGGCGGGCCACTATTTATGTCCCTCTTAAGTAATGTCCTCTGTAATCTAATTGCGAGGCCTCTAATTGAAACATCGGAAGAGGGGCGAGGGATGGAGAAGAAAAAGAAAAAAAAAAGGACCTATGAGAGTGGGTGGTGTATCAACTGAATCAAATGTTGAGGGGAAAAGAATTTCTTACTTATTGGCACAAACAGCTTTTTTATACACGAGTACAGACACATAATGTCATGTCTAATTGTTTCCCATATATCTCTCCATCTCCTCCATTAGTCCGTCCAAGCAGCAGAGGAGCATCTTTAGCAAAATGAATGTAGCGGCTGCTCTAATCGAATCAGCCCTGAGAACTTAATTATACAAGCAGCTTTGTTCCACTCGGGCCGGCTGCAGGTAGAACCGCCTGGCGCTCGCCACAAAAATGAGGCGACTGCTCTACAATCAGCAAAGCCCTCTGATTCTTAATGAGGCCGAGCCATGAATCAGCGCCACTGGTATGGAATTAGAGCTGTGAGTCAAACAGTTACTCAGATCCTCCGAGACTAGGTTTCACAAGTGGTGGAGAGCCGCCGGCTCCTATGGATCAATGACAATCTAATTGTTGCATTGTATGGAGAGCCAGTGGTGCAGAGATTCAGAATGAGAAACAGGGAAAAAAAAAGAGCTCTTGCATGTGAAATTCAAGTGCATAAGCAACAGTCATGTCAGTGTATCCACACGTTCATTTCTGTTTGTTTCTGTGTGTTTTGGTTGAATATATTAATTGATTTTCAGTAATACAGCAATAAAATGAAAGTTTTCAAAAGTCATTCTTACCCTGCATCAACTTCTGCATACATTTTTGCATTTTTTCCCCCCTCATTGCTATTCATATAATCTCTGAAATGACTGTCACAAACTCAGTTTTGATTAGTTACTGTTTTACAAAATGATTTGATAATGACCATCTTATGATTAGATTTCAAGTGATGAACATATAAAATGTATTATCCAGTTTGATACAGATGTTTTCATTTCGTGTGCTATGTATATGTGAGATTTTAAGGCATTTTGTGTGAAGAGTTTTGAAAATCAAACATCTGTGGTGAAAATTGAGCCAAAGCAACTGTAAAAACCAATACTAATGCAACAGTAGTCTCTCTATATCTCTAGATTCTGACTTGTGTCTTTATTTATGCCTGCTGCCCTGCTGTACAGCATGTTCCCCTCAGCACATCTCTTTTCTAAAGACAGCAAGGAAGGGGCACGCTGCATGCACTGTCATTTTTTTCATCCCATAGAAAGTCAGTGGGGAGAATAATGTAGCAGACACACACGCACACACACACACACACACACACACACATACACATACACACACATACAAAAACACACATTAGCCCCAGGGGACCTGCTCACTCTCAGAATGAAGACACTGAGGGAGCGAGGGAGGATGGGACCCATGTGAACTATCCACATGCACACACAAGGGCCCTGGTGTTGGTGATGGGTGGGGGGTGGGTGACACAGAAGGAAAGATGTGACATTTTTGATGCATGGAAATACTGTTTGCATGTCATATATATACTGTATATACGTACATCATTCCATTGTTATAGCCTTAAGATTTTAGAAGAGGGAAAATATATTATATTAATAAAAACATATTTTAAGGCCACAGCACATTTGTTACATTTAACATAATTTAAATATAGACTGGTTACTACAGCGTTACATTGAACTGACTGTAGGAGGTGCAGCAATAAGGGACAGAAATGGTGAAGCAAAAGAGAAGAAACAAAGGACAAAGACAGGAATAAAATGTTAGGAGGGTCGTCGTAGCTCATCACGACGCACATCCAGCTTCCAGCCCCGCCCTGTCCTGTGTGTGTGTGTGTGTGTGTGTCAGAGAACGTCTTTAGTATCACAATCAGGGCCCTGGCTGAGTCTGAGCCAGAGGATCCATTAGAGCTGATTGAGGAGCACAAGGGTGCAGATGTAACCCTGAGAGAAGGTGACGAGAACACACACACACACACACACACACACACACACACACAGACACACACACGCACACGCACACACGCATACACACAAGCAATACTGTATGTCACAGGCATGTACAGACAAAGATGCCCACAGTAACGACTATATCCACTGTGTAAATGTATTTAAACATGCACAAAGACACACAGTCAAGACCCCAGCCCACCTACATACATGCAAACTGTAGACACACACACACACACACACACACACACACACACACACACACACGCCAACCGTACACACCTACACAGAGATTTTCATTCCTTATAACCGACGAGGGAGGAATTAATTTTCAGTTGAGCCACATTAAGGAAGTATAGGTCTGAGCCAAACTTCATAGGAACTGTGTGTGTGTGTGTGTGTGTGTGTGTGTGTGTGTGTGCATGCATGCATGTGTGTGTGTGTTTAAATGGAAGCCTAATTACAGGATTACAGGATTTTGGGAATTTCAATCCAAACACTTGGCTTCTTTTTCACAGCAGACATTTGGACGTGTCATATAAAGGAAAAGCACACAGGTGTTACTAATAACAGTAACGATGGCTCCATTTTATTCAAGTGTCCCAGTAAGCCATGACAGTGTGACAGTGAGTCAGCATGCAGAATACCAGGACCCTGAAGGTGAAGCAGCTAAAGGGAACTCAGGCATTATTCATTTACACCTGTGTTGAAATGTCTTCTGTGGAAAAGGTCTATATTGTCTCTGCTTGTATTGTTCTGCACATTATACTTGGCTGTATGATCTTCGATGAGGTTTTGGATCACAGGTTGTTTGCATATGACGTCACTCTGTTTGCTTTCCAGGTGGAGAGCAGAAAACTGGAGGCAGCGACTACCAGCACTGCACAAATACCTTTGATTTGTGCTGTTTTACGGCTGTTCCAATCAAATCTGGGAAAATGAGGGCTACTTTCACACTGGGGAGAAGTAAAAAAAAAACGCACAGAGAAACAGCAGAAGATATTGATCAAAAACCTCAGTCTTCAGTATAGGAATGGAGTCAACTAACAACTAATAAACTATTAAGCTTCATGTTAAACATTCCTCGAGTTAGTATTGCCATGCATTTACCATGTGCTGTGGCAACTTCGCCGTGTTTTTAAGCCACAATGCAGATTTTTAACAGTGTTTCACCAGTTCAGTTTTTCTGACGATACCTGCTGCATGCAAGTTAATCCAACCCTGTTATGTCGTCACTTTCCTCTATTTCCATTTAGTATACGGATTCATCACTGCCTGCCCTCTGTCTGAATTTCATGCGTCATAATAGAACGTTATTGCAAACCACCTATTCTTTTATTTAGAGTTCCTTTAAAGAGCTCCTCCTCCATGTTCAAAAGTACATAAACATACAAGAAAACTCTGTAAAGGGGCTAGAAGCACATCTACTCTTCTCCCTCATTATGAAATTCTGAATCCGGCCTCAAGCCCCGCCCACCACAGCTGTCATAGTTACGCTAGTCATTTGCGGCTAGATCATTCCACAGCCACACGTGATTTGATTGGTTCCTTGGTGCATATGATGTCATAAATCCTGGCTTTCTGAATCTGTATTTTTGAGACTGCTGTTGCCACACTGCAGTTTAGAGGCAGAAATTCTCAGCCATGTGTTGACTGTTCATTTCACTCCTGGCATGTCTTGTAGCATATAGAAAACACCATATAGACATGTTGGTTAAAAGACTAGATGTGTAGGAGATATGGTGAAGTGAAGACAAAATGTGTGTGTGTACTGGGGGTTAAGAAAAAGAGTGAGGACGAGTGTTTCTCTGTTGACAGAGAAGAAGAGAAGGTTTCTGCATCTCGTCTCTGTGGTTGTGTCAGACAGGAGCAGAGAGAGGAGCCGAGTGCGGGCGAGAGACGGGAGACAACACATGGATGATGTGCCGGGTGCTGCAGAGAGCACAGAGACAGTGCTGAGGAGGTCACACTTCAGCACGCTGCAGAGTGACAGTGTTTGGCTGGGTGTCACATCAGGAAGCTGTCTCGTGTCACAAGCAGGAGGTGACATGAGTCTTAATACAGCACACACACATCATCCATAAAAACATGTACAAATAGGCTACACATGGAGTAAAAGTACTGAAAAGCACAAGAATCTAACAGCCCTTCAAAAACCTGTCCTAAGCAACTGATTATGTGCAGTATTAAGGCCTGTGTCCACATAGCGGTTTTTTGTTCTGAGTGCCAGCATCTTTTTTCAAATTGATCCCAATGAGGAGCGCATATGTGGCCGCATGCAGCTGCTATAGAGGAAAAATGTGCATTTCCACCAGAAGCGTCAACAGAGGGCGTCTCACCGCTTTCCATTAATTTCCAATGGAGAGCCGGTAAAGCAGTTGCGCAGTGCATTGTGGGAGCGTGTCGCTGAGTTTGGAGGAGGGTTGCAGTGCGTTTTCCAGTTTGTATTTGCATAAAATTAAAACTTGGACCAAACTATGGACAACCAAGGCGATGTATCTCTAAAATAAAACCAGATTCAGCAGTGCCGTTGCCTATTTCTTGCATAAAATGTTTTGAGAAATAGATTGTAGTAAAGAAATAGTGTCATTCAACACCCCAACACTCCATATCTGTCACACTGCACCTTTACTGGACTAGTCATATTTTTATCGTTACTGTATTATACTGCACATTGCTTATATGTTTTATACTTGATTGCTTATATTCCGTATTTTATTTTATTCTTTGTAGTATGTGACTTATTTCCTATTGCGCACATATGCGGGGGCGATTGCAACATTTGACTTCTTATGTTTCAGATATTGTGACTCTAACATTGCTTGTAAAAACATTTGATGACTGTTACTATGATGTAGGACAAAGATACAAGTTACCTACATAAACATTGTATCCATCAGGCCGAGTTCAGGAGGGTTTTGAATAATGACATCAAAATCAAAAACGGTTACCCCCGGTCTCCCCTAGAACTCATTTTCGTAGGTATTCTATGTACGCGTAAGTGGAGAAAACACCAATGCGCATGCCCAAAGCCAATGGCGCAAATTTGATACCAGGTGGGACTGATTACCTGTTGCCAGGTGGCCTGCTGTTTCCTCGTGGGCTCGTAGTTGACAAACGTTTGTGGATTACCTTCTACAGCAACAACATTTGAAAGTTTGTGTTTTGAAGAAAAACGTTTTGAAACACCTCTGTTCGCACCAGCCGCGGGATATTGTTCGAAAACAAACTGCTTCCGTCAGTTTGTCACAGAAGTCGTATTTTTTTTTCTTCCGGTGTGTGTTTTTCGGATGGGATAGCGCAATCAAGAACAGACTTTCTGGATCTCAAACATCGTTCTGAGAGGATTAAGTTGCCAGATATGAAAGCAGCAGGACAACGTGGTAAAATTAGGAAAAAGTTACCCAAACGGACAGCCCGTCGGCCTACACACGGAGAGTTGAGCTACAGCAACATGAGGAGAACAGGTATGTGTCCTGAGTCGGATTTCACGTGTTAAACTATAAAATTGTGTCATTTTCTGTTTTGCATCTGTGCAAAATGTGTGCTAATTGTTGCCCTGCACCTAAAACGCAACTGATCACACTGCACCATATACGTCTCTTTCTTTTCTCTCTAAACAACCAAAACATTAAAAATCTAATCCCCACATGTGTTAGGCTGCATCAACATGTCTTCTGTCAGAGCCTACAACCCTCAACATACAACAGAACGTGATGTAACTTAATGAACCAACCTATGATAATAATAATAATAATAATAATAATGATAATGCATTTTATTTTAATGCACTTTTCATTTGTAAACAGATCTCAAAGTGCTACAGGGTAAAAACGAGAGTTTAAGAAAGCAAACCCTACATGCAATTCATCAGTAACTTGTTTTTGCATCGTCCCTGACAAACAAATAAACAAATGAATAAATAAAGAAACAATGTCTTTGACTCTCCTCTCATCCACAGCCGTTATATTTTACAGTTGTACACAGTCACCCCCCAAAGGCCCATTCTGAGCCAGGAAAAACCCTACATGACCTGTCTCATGGGGGAGCCTAAACGAGCTGCCATATCTCTTAACTTTAATCTTTTCCTCGGAAATGTCTGGAAAGCTAAACTTTACAACTTCCTTTATCCAATTATCTTCTTCCAGACTGTGAGAGAAATGGTAACCTTTAAGTGCGATCAAACAGACATGAGGTCGAGATCGGACAGAGGACGACTGTTAGATGCATGTGGTGTGCAGAGAGGGAGAGAGAATCATTTATTTCATTATAACAAAGTGTTTGTGGTGCACTTGTTTATCAGTGTTATGAATATGCAAACAAATCAGTCATCTGGGGCAGAAAAACTGTCACACAGAAGAGCTTCATAATTACTTTTTCTTCAGTTGCTTTTCTATTGGTGTTTTCAGTTTGTGGTGGAACATTAAAGAATAATTAATTTATTTCATAACTTGCAAATGATGGTCAGTCATTAACAGTTTGTACACAGTGTGGCTCAGTGGAAACATCTCCATGACAATGACAACAACCTGCTTCTTCATGTGTTGTCCACTAGATGTCGCTCTAATCCAAAGATTGAAATGTCTGCAGGAGGAAATGCTGGGTGATGCATTCATGTTTCTGCTCTAAAACAAGAACCTCAAGTGTCAGGAAAGCAACAAGGTTGTGTGCTTTTTGGATGTGATGTTATAACCACCAGTAATGTCTAATATGGAGGAGGTGGTGATGTGCTGAAGAAAGAAAGACAAAAGCTTAAAAGTGGCTTTAATTACATTCATCAAGACATGACACAATGGAACTTAAAGTGTTTGACTTTCATTATATTTTGATTCAAAAGTGTAACAAAAAGAAGCATCCGCACACTAAAATCTGTGCAAAGATCGTGTTTTATATTAAAATCGATCAAAATCCAATCATGTTTTCTCCCTGTAAAACAAAATGTGCCTACGTAAGCTGGTACCAACCAATTTCAACCAATAATATCATGACATGAAATCCAATTTCTAGCGGTACAGAGCTAAGATGACCTAGCTAGCAACAGCAGCGACAACGGCTGTGACCAATCAAATGCAACGGATTTGATTTAAATCCCTCTTGTAACTGTACACGCTCAAATATTCCGTTTCATTGGGAAATACGTCACAGTTCAGAAGCTAAAGACGCTTTAACTTCCGCCTCACTGGGACTTTAACACTCCATAATGTACACATATCAAAGCTGCATACTAAATTGTGCGCACTTAATAACACCAAGCATCTGTCAAAGATACATTACATGACCTCATTACAAAGAGAGAAATAATTCTGAGTACCAACTAGCAGGCATGTTAACAGCGAGAGCAATGAGGCCTGGAGGCATAAAGTGACCTGAATAGGAGAGAAAGGAAGTCTACTGGACAATATAGTTGCAGAGTAATTTAGAATATGAAAGTGCAGTGGATTGCTATTGTATAACAGCAGGAGATCAGCATTGCAGTAATGCGCCTCTTGAGACTGTATTGATCTGCGGATGCCAAGTAGGCCTATAGATATTTATATTTATATTTGGGGCCAGTAAATGACTGCATTGTGGTCTGCCAAATGGTGCCCCTGCAAAATAAAAATGGCCTTTGACAGATTTGTTTTTAAGTCTGTAATTTGATAATGGCTTTTTGCTGGGATGAATGGATTTTGGCATATCAAGGCCCCAGAGGACACTGTTACAGCTCTTTTGTTTTTCCCAGCGATGTGAAAGAAAACAGGAAATTCAGAGTGTCATCATATTATGGTCTTTGCACAATGATAGCATTTAACTGAGTGCTTCCTGGCAATCGCTAAACCAAAAATGACAGTGTACTTACAGCCTCATAGTCAGCTAGCTCAAGCCTGGCCTTATTCTGCATGGTGCGCTTGCACAGGTAAATGGCTGGAGGGGGGAGAAAGAGGGAGACATAAAGAGGGTAATAAAGTTAGTCAGATGGGTTGTCGGCTCAATAAAAAAGGAATATCTCCAATAGATGGTGCTAATTTTTTTCCAGCACAGTCGCCAGAATAAAATGTTGGCATTGTACGTTTCTGTAAACTATGGAAATGTAACATTTGTACATTTTGTATGTATCATCAGGGACGGCACTTGGCATAGGCCATATAGGCTGTCGCCTAGGGGGCATCAAGAATGAAAAATGAAGAAAAAGAAATCGAGAAATTAACTTAAAAAAACACAATTATGGCGGCCCCCTGATCCCATATTTTTGCTTCATGTTTTAAGAAAAACATAGTTTTGCCGAGTCCGTTTTGTGGCGGGGCGCGCACCTGTTGCTCCGCCGGTACACTAAACAAAGACACAACATTCTGAACTAACAGCAGCAGCTGCAGGGGCGTGTCTAGATGGTAACCTGATTTGCAAAAGTCTCGTGAGATTGGCTGACCTCGAATGGTTAAGGTTAGTATATGTTGTCGGAAACGGGTCTCGGGAGAGTTTTTTTGCAAATCTAGGATTACCATCGAGACACGACCCAGCTGCATCCAGAGGGGAAGTAAAGGATCGGGTGGGGGGGGGGAGCTGAACAGATTTTGCCTGGGGCTCCAATTATACCAGGGCCGGCCCTGCGTATCATATCACCAACTCTAAAGTGACGTTGTTCCGATCACATGTATATGAGCGGAGTTTCTCATCAGGAGGTGGAGGAGGACGGAGGACGGCATGAAACCTGAGCGAGAGGTTGCCAAGCAACAGACCACTGTTTGAGACCAACAAAACCAGGTGTTTTTTAACGAGACTTCGAGACAATAACCGTTGATTTTTGTTATTTACCTTGATAATTTGTGTAACAAACGTCCTTATTTTAACACAACCGCAATGTTTTTTTTCTAAACTTACCCAACTAGTTTTGTTGCCTAGACGTTTTGTTTAAACTCACAAAACTGCGACCGCAGTGAAGCGTCGAGTGCTCTTTATACGCATTAGCATGAACTCATGTTGATATCCGCTACATATGACACACAACACAGAAATGTTAACATATCTGTGATTTATTAAACATACAAATGTCACATATCCATGGTTTGCAGAAACGTACAATGCCGATTGAGTTGTTTTTTTTTGTTTGTTTTTTACTCGGGTCTCAGCCGTGTGAACCAACACTAATGAATGTTTTGCTGCAGCGGGCAGGCGATGTGTTGTCTTCTGAAATAACAAGCCTCAAGTAAATGCCACGCAGAGAGCTGGAGATGTGGTCATATCAGCGACTGTCCCTTCATTTTGTTTGGCTAATCTTATCCCACAGGATTCTCTGTAGTGGGGGCTCCTCGGGGCCAGATCCATTACAGGGAATGGCCCTGTGGATCAATACTCAGCGAGTGTCAACAACAGATCTACAGTGTGAGTTGTGTTTCAGAGAGACAGCTGAAGGCATTAGCGAGATCTTACTGGTTTGGAAGTAAGAGGCAAAAAAAAAAAAAAAAAAATTGAGACAGTGTGACTCACCATAGTCTGTGTTCTCAGGCTCCCAACAGTTTGAAGGCCAGAAGTATGGAGACTGATGAAAACAGAAGGGGATGAAGCAGAGTTTGTTTATTTACTCAACTAATCAGAATTGCATTCATTTTTGCCATAAAGTGTCTAGATAAACAATTATATCCTCCAATATGAATGGTGGAATCTCATTTCTTCCCACCACCCACGCTCCCTCTGCACTTCCGCGCAAAGTCAAAAGACGACTCATTGTTCCATGATGAGCCTTGACGTCCGTGTGCCACGCAGATCTATCTGTGGAGCGATGGTAGCTATATTCTCTCTATCCATATTTAATTGTCTATTTCAACTGATATTACACATTCTAAGTTCATTCCCGAGTCCATTAATAATGCATCACTCACATCTATCATGCATTCTTAATAACGGGGCAGAATTAGAAGATGGTGGTACTCAACCACACATTTCATCCCCGCTATTACTCATAACGGTAATTAGCCTAAGAGCGAAAGGCTGGTGCTGATGAATGTGCTTGTTTGAGTGTAATGAACAAAAAGGTTAACATGCTCTCATTAGCATTATAATCATCAGAGAGGATAAAGTTAGATTTCACTGCATGTTCAAAAGAGAGAAAAAAAAAAACAGAAGACAGTTGTCATTAAATCTGGGTCTTCTACCAGAATCTATTTATAGACTAGCAAACAAAAAAGATCTTCCGTCACTATGCCTTACAGCACAGCTATGGAGACTGGCCAATGCATTTCAAATGCATCGTGGACTCTTTTTTTTCGATGCTCTGATGACGTGGGCCTGTTGCATCACGACAACATCAGAGGGAATATTTTTAGCCGCCGCTGAATGAGCATGTGTGACACACGCTGCCCTCCATGCGCAGGCACAATAATGGCTTTTAATCTTGAGCAATAGAGGTGAGGATAAATGCATGAAGAGGGAGATTGGGGGGGAGGAGCACAGGGGGTGGGGGTGAGGCTGGTGACGGTGAAAAGTGCAGAGCCAGCGTGCAGCCAGCTCAGTGCTTCCCATAGAGGAGAGCTGCAGAGTGTAGCTGGCCAGGATTAAGATGCTAATGGCCCAGTCACAGTAATGAGTCACAGAGGAGCCTGCTAGCCATCAGAGGGACCTGTCAAAGTTCATGCTGGATCAGATGGAGCGAAGAAAAAAACACCCCTCTGACAAGCTGCACGGCTGGCCCGTGGGCCCCGTTTTGCGCGGCCCACCTCCTGCTCTGACGCAGCGTCCAGCAGGGATATACAGTATCGACCTTGGTGGGGTGAGTAATAGGCTTAGCAAGGATTGCTCTCATTAGCATCACGTAATAAACACATCCCTCTGATAAACTACCATCACCTCATTATTCTATATTTAAAGGCCTCCCAATATCAACAGGGTTGGGGAGTAACAGAACACAAGCTGTTGATAGGTGTTACTTGTATTTAAAATATAAAATATGAGTAACTGTATCCTGTTACAGTTACAGTTTAAATTGATGGTATTCTGAATGCAATTACTGTCTTTAAAAATACATTACTTGAAGGTATTACTTTATAACTAGGGCTGAACAATTAATGGAAATGTTATCAAAATTGCAACATGGCCTACTGCAATTTTTAAATCGCAGGAGGTGAAATATGTCAACATAGCATTTTAAATTAAATATTATGGTGCTGCAGAGATATCCTGGCCTACACATCATACACAGACTTAAGAAAGCATCTTTGTTTGGTACAAATCCCCACAAAAATCACACCATAATCATTTCAATATGTTCCATCCATCCATCCATCTTCTACCGCTTTATCCTCTTTAGAGGGTCGCGGGGGCGCTGGAGCCAATCCCAGCTGTC
>JAOVVB010025082.1:0-15898 GCA_028570985.1 Heterobranchus longifilis | reverse complement strand
GCTTCACAACCGGCAACACAAAAAGATGTTCCCATAGCGTTTTCACGCAGCATCGAGTGTAGCTTTTAAAAGGGAACCTAGCTTTATTCAGAAGAGGGCAGAGTGAGAAGGATGTGTTTCAGGTGCCTGGAGTAGTTTTTAAACCTCCAGGGTCTCCTCAAGCATCATCTGGGATTAATGCCCTAGTGGGAGGGAAACTCACATGTGGTGACATGCTTGGCAGTTTGTATTACACGCTACAGGTTTTTATGGTCAGGAGCAATGCAATTCCTAAAGTTCGCAGCGGATGATACAGTACTATGAGTCAGGATTTTCTCAATGGTGATAAACAACCTCAGGATTTTGGGGTTTAGACACAGCTTCTTAAGCCTACTGGGATTGTAGAAGCATTGTTGTGCTTTTTTTTTCTGTGAACTGACAAGGTGATGTGGAAATGAAGAATGCTCTTGTGTGTGTGTATGTGCGTGTGTTTAAATCCTGACCTCCTCTCTGTAAGACCGGTGTTATGCCGCAATTTGTTCGCATCTACAAATGTATTTGCCATCCGTTTGTCTTAAATTGAGATATTTCTACTTGTGAATAATGAAAAAAAAAAAGTTTTTTTTTAAATTTATTTGTTTGTTTATTTATTTTTGTATATTATGTCTTTTACATGTATTTTACATATTTCACACCTTGTACAGTATAGTTACAGAACTATCAGGGCAAAGCTGAAAACTAGAAGACGTTTTGAGTATCTCTAATAGCTGTGCTGTTCTTTCATGATTTAAGTGAACACTTTGAAATCCATCTGTGAAAGGACTGAAAGGGCTTGTGGGATATATGAGGTTCTTCCATTAGCTGAGTAAATACAAATGGCTTCTCTGTGTAGTGTTTGAGTTCACTTTGCTTTTATCAATGGTTTCTAAAAAAACAACAAAACAACCAAAATATCAGGTTAGAGCTCCAAGCTCAGGAAAAAATCTTCAGCGGCTCAGCTTCATGTGGAAGTGCAGTATGTTGAGTGAAACAGTATGCTTTCTTTTCAGGTATGTTTTGTGTAGTAAACCTGGTTCTAGGTTCAATATTTTTTTGCAATTTAACTGTTATTCAAACTTTCTTTTGGCTGCTCCTGTCGAGCACATGGGCACTTTGCACAGGTTTTATGCTGGATACCCCTCCTTACACAACCCTCCAATTTTTGTAACTGGGCTTGGAACTGGCACTGCTTCACTGGCTGGGTAGTATGGGGTGTAGGAACCGACCACCGGTGGGGCTTGAACTTGGATCCTCAGATCCTGGAATCAAACACCTACAGTCTTAGCCGCTTGAGCCACTCTAATTTAGCAGCTGTTAATTACACACTATTTCCTTTGTTTGCAAGCTTATTGAAAAGGTACTGTATTTGCTTCCCAGCTTTTGGAAGACCTCAAGCTTAACAACCTTTTTGAGAGGTTCCATTCTGGTTTTTGACAGGTCCATAGCACTGAAACAGTGCTACACCAGATTACAAATGACCTGCTGATGGCTGCTGATTCTGGATACCGCTTTATTTCGGGCCTCTTTGATCTAACAGCTTCATTTGATACCATTGACCATAACATGCAATGTAGTGTCTTCACAATACTATGCTCCCTCTGTCTGCTCTGGCCTAGCTCAAATCCTACCCATTAAACAAATTGGAGTTTATATCCTTAGGACATTTCAAATCTACTACACCCTCTGCCACCTGTAGTGTCCCTCAAGGGTCTACTGTGCATATTCTTTTTGCCATTTAAAAGCTTTACCTTGGTCATGTTATAAGCCAGTATAGAGTCTCTTTTCACTGTTATGCGGGTGACTCAAATATATATTAAATCTACCCTCTGTCATTCCAAAACAACCTCAATCCTAGTTGCCTTAAATCTATTCAGATCTGGATGAAACAAAATGTCCTGCAGCTAAACAGCTCAAAATCGAACATTCTTCTAGTTGGCACCCCCATCCAGTCTGTCACTCTCCTCTAATTAACTGTTATGAAGTGGAGAAGGACTTGTAATGTTAAAGCACTGGGAAGTTTCGTGTTTTATGGCGAACCCCCATGCAGAGTTTCAAAGGGGAAGCTGTGTGGAGGTGAGCTGCAAAAGTGATTGTGCACACTTACAGGCAGACTCTTCCTCGCCTGAGATAATGCAGTTTTGTTAAACACAAGAAATGAACAAAGACACAACAATCCCCCATCACCTTGAGAATTTTCTGTAATTTTTTTTTTTTACTTTTCTCCCTTCTTTTTAGTTGACTTTTCTTTGTCTTTTTCTCTTTACTTTTCCCTTAAACCAGAGCAACTCGCTCTCATACCTGGTGCTACCCAATGTCAGCACGCCATCCGCAGTGTCTTGGGGGCCAGGTATCTCACACTCTTCCTGATTGCCATCATTGAGGCATTGCCTTACAACATCTTACAACATTTGGTAACCACAATAAACACCTCTGCAAAACCTCATTAATTCATTTTAAAAGTGTAGCAAAGCTATGTCCCACTCTCGGTCTTGAAGACTCTGAAAAACTTGTCTATGCCTTTATCTCCTCTGCTGAACTGCTGTAGTACACTCTTCATTGGGATCTCTGGCCAGCGCCTTTTTAAACTCTAAAACATTCAAAACAGTTCTGCTAGAATGCTCCTGAGAGCAAGAAACTTTTAGTACACCTGTTGTGCAGTCTCTTCACTCGCTCTGTTCCCTACAGGACAGACTATAAAATTCTGCTCCTGACCCACCGATGCATCCATGGGACTGCCCTTCTCTATCTGAAAGCATTACTTTCTCCACTAAATTCCAACCACTTTCAGTGTATGCTTGTAGGCCGTGTGATGTACTGGCACCACATCCAGGGTGTATCCTTCCTTGTGCCTTTGGACTCCTGAGAAACCACTTAAATTACTATCTCACATATCCAGTTATCCATTGTCTATACTGCTTATACTTTGTAGGCATGGAACCTATCCCAGGGAACTGAAGACACAAGAACTTAGGGTAAAAAAAATATATATATATACTTTTATACAAGTAGCACAGGAAAAACATGCAAACTCCATGACCCAAGAGGAGATTGAAACTCTAAAATCTGGAGGTATGAAGCAATAATTCTAATGAATAAGGCACCTTTCCTTCTTTCTCATAAAACCTTTGAATAAATTTGGACTGATGGCACATCTTTAGTATATTTATATTTTCTTGAAGAGCATTCAGCTTTTTAATTGCTCTCTTAAGAGAATCCATCCTTTTACCCATCCTTTTACAGTATGGAGACAAATCTACCAAGCACATCCAAATATGAAAGATGAAAACTAGAAGATGTTATATGTAGCTTTAATTGTTAGGATGTTCTACTACAATTTAAGTCTACACTTTGAAATCCATCTGTGAAAGGTCTTCTATCAATACCCAGAGTATTCTCAGAATCGTGTCCTGAACATATCTTTCAAGTTTTGTGTGAATCATGAATCTTTAGGGAAACTCAAAGGACATATCAAGGACATAACAGGCACAAGATGGACTTCTTTTTGATTTGATTTTATATCTCTTTATGAAAAGTTTTAAACTCCCTTTTGTTGCTTTCATCTTTTAAAATCAAAAGCTGTTGTGTGATTGAGTTTTGTGGGTTTTTGTCCTCCTTTCTCTCTTATTCCTATATGCAACCAGTAGCATCTGGTCACCATGGAAACAAGGCCGTGTTTATGGCACAAAGTAATCAGCGGGTTCAGTGGGTTTGTTTGCCAAGCTCCAGTGTTCTCATATAAAGATCTCATGAGAATAATTATTTCATGCTTAGTTCCAGGCACAGTAAAAATAAATAAATAAGTAAATAAATGGACACAAGGTAGTAATAAGTCTGCTGTACACCAATGTGCATGAAGAGATGCTCTAATGATGATGGTCATTCAGCATAAATAATATCTAAATATTAATTTTTTTGGCACTTCAGGCTGAGAGAAAGGCTGTAAAATTGAGCTGTCATTATTTCACAAATGTTACAACATTGATGAAACATTTGGATCACATTTGGGTCTGAAATCGCTTTTATTCATGTTTGAGACTGCAATGTCAATCTCATAATGCACAAGTGCCTGTTATGATAGAGTACAATGACGCCTGATCCTGTGCCATTTTTCTGTTCAGGGAAGTGAAATATCATGCTTTTGTATGTTTTATTTCCAGCTCTGGGAATCCAAAAAGAATTGTGAAGATTTCAGACCATTTGATAACTAGATCCACTCTGGTAGGGCAACAGAAATAAACCCAGTCTCACAGGAAAACATGGATGCCCATACAGCTTCATTTCTAGAATGTACTTTATGACGTACTGTATACTAACATTTCAAATTTGACCATTCCGTAGGACACATATTACTTAAGTGTAATTGTTGAATGTGCAATCATTCTTCTAATGTTAAAGGTACGACATGCAACAGTTTGTTCCGACTGAGCAATCTGATTGGACGAGAGGCATTTCATGAGTGATGACAATAGATGGTAGGAGGACTGGGATGTTTAACTATACAGTATGTACTACTCTGCCTGTCAGCCACAACATGGGAGAAAGTAGGTCTGTTCAGTCTGAAGTACTGAAGAGAGAGCAACTACCTTCCAAAGCCCACATTCAAAACCAGTCACTAAAGTACTTTCAGCAAGAAAACACATCTGATCCCAAATCCCTCTCTAACCCCTGATCAAGTGCACTACTCTGTGTGTGGGACATTGGATTTTACACCCTACTGCAATAGATTTCTATGCTATTTGGGATTTTATCCCAGAACCTAAAAGTTAACTGAACTGATTCTCTAAAATAGACTAAGTGGAAAAATAAAGAAAACCAACACCAGGATTGTCCACCTCCATGGTTTATTCTTCTCACGTTGGTGAAATAAATAGAGTTTGTGGTATGAAAAACTGCATTATCTGTGGCGTATTTCAGGTGGAGCATAAACACACACACACACACACACACACACACATACACACACACACACATTTGGGAAAGCTCTGAGACCTGTGATAAGTTATACAGTAGTATTCCAAAATAAACAATAATGATGACTAAATAAAAGGACAGGCAAAATACATAAACTTAATTTAACTGAATAAACTGTAATATAACTTTTGTTCAGAGCCATCGGCTGTAATTTATTGTTTCCCTGCTGGGATATGATTTTTGGATGGTGAAAATATTTGGCTGTGATGTACCAAATATTTGGCCACATTTCAGCAGGCAGTTAACAAGTCCTGAGGAGACTCGTCTGTTCAGTTATTGAGTTATTCACAACAAGAATGAGACAGAGAAAACTTGAATTTCATTTGTAGATAAATAATTTATTCAATCGAAATTAATGTTTTCTTTACATGAAGGCACAGTAGTCAGTCGTAGATGCTGAGGTCTACAACATGACAGGGTCTGGACAAAGAGGCCAGATGTGTTAATAAGAGAGGGAAACTCATATAGAAAAACAAAACAAAAATAGAACAAAAGAAAAAACAAACAATAAAAAAAAAACACAGCCATGAACACTACTAGACAAATGAAACTGCAACCTGTTGAATAAAGCCAAAAAGCTTTTAAAAAATGCCATTATAATAGAAAATGAATGCATTTCTCCCTGTCTACTCCATATACTATATATGCATATTATTCTCTTTCATATGCATGGAGGCATGACATCAAGGTTTTTCTGCTGCCAGAGGAACTAGTTGTTAAGTGCCGAGCAGTACCATTTCAGTGACATTTAATTTACAGTTTAGCACTTTTATTTGAATCCAGATTAAATGTGAAGATGAATATGTCACCAGGGGCTGAGATAAAAAATTCTTGCAGATTGGTGTTGCAATTGTTTCTCCTGGTTGCCATGCCCTATTGCATGAATAATTTTATCCTAAAAGTTAAAATACACACACCAAATATTTAAAAACAGAATTATTTTCTTATCACTCACTCATCTTCTATACCGCTTTATCCTGTATTCTGGGTCACGGGGACCTGAAGGCTATCCCAGGAGGCTTAGGGCACAAGGCAGGGTACACCCTGGACAGGGTGCCAATCCATTGCAGGACACACACACATACATTCACACACTATGGGCAATTTGGGAACACCAATTAGCCTAACCTGCATATCTTTATGTGAGAGGAAACCCACCATGCACGGGGAGAACATGCAAACTCCATGCACACAAAGATGGGAATCAAGTCTGGCCAGGAATCGAACCCAGAACTTGGTGGTGCAAGGCGACAGTGCTTACTACTACACCACCATGCCGCCAGAATTATTTCCTAATATAGAAATATTTGCTTCAATATTAATTTGACCATGGCTTCATCTGACACCTTGGACCTAGAATTGATTGTGTGCTTTTTATTTGTTTATTTGATTTTGTTTGTTTGCTTGTTTGTTTATTCATTGTGTGTGTTTCTTAAACATGGAGCATGGAAAAAATAAAAAATAATAGACTACATAAGGCCTTACCATAAAAGATTAATTTTAAAGATGCTGTCAGTAATGGACATGTAGCTTTAATATAAATATCAGATGTACAGGGCTTCTTTTGAAGAATTTACCAAACATTTTACTGTCTCTCTGATAAATCTGTTTCCTTTTTTTCCAGCTTTCTGATGGCCTATTTCACTTGCATTGACATTGACACCTCATTGGATTTGAACACCTAATACAAATTCAACACTTGGAATCGATGTGAGAAAATTAATCTCTGGGGTAATGGTGGCTCAAGTGGTTAATCTTCTGACTAACTGAGTAGAAGGTCGGTGGTTCAAGTCCCACTACCGCCAAGCAGCTGCAGTTGAGCATGGTCCCTACCCCTGTATCTGAGCTGATCCAGTATTCTGATTTAAATTCTCTAACAAAAATGTTGTATTACCTGGGCAGTTATCTGACCTAAAAAGGGTCCAAGCACTATGACATCAGCACGATGACGACATGACTATGGCATGGTGAGAATATTCAGTGGCATCAGCATCCAGGGCTTTTTACAGGTTGTGCGGTGCGGTGCACCTGGGTCTTAACCCCGGGTGGCAATGGCACAGGTGCTTGGGTCCGCTCATTGTATCACAAACCTGATATACTATATGTTTTGTTCATTGATAAATACTAAAAAGCAAAAGAGTACCCTGAATAAAATTATATTAATACTTCCCTAGTGTCGACTATTAATCTAGAAACCCAGTGTAGACATTTTATTTACTGCACACAGTCATGCACTACTTGAGCGAATAGTTGAACACTACTGCTGATTTATGTTCAAAACATCCAACCCCATTTGGCAGAAAGTGACTTTTTTTTGAACACCATGTCCCCTTTGTGTCACACTCCACATTCACACATGACCTCTTCAATTGCGCCGATATTTTGTACAGCAATCCTCATCACATGGCTGACCCTTCGATTTACAGAGGTTACACCTGCCCATGTGTTAAAAATCAATTTCCCCATCACTCACTTTGCCCTTCCTGCTTCCCTCTGGCCTCGCTCAGTAAAACTCTGCTCGCAGACTCTGAGTCATTTCAAAGATATATAACGCTTTTCACACTTTCCGCTTACTGTACAGTATGTGGTTACCAGGAAACCAATCATTAGCACTGCTTCTAGTAGGTGTCTACGTGTAGGCAATTTAGTATTTAAATGTAGGTAAAATTTGCAACATTGTAATTATTTATCACTTCAGAACAAATAACGTAAAGACAAACTATAAACTAACTAAACTATACACTTTTTGGTCACAGCATGGTTAAAAGTAGGTCAATGTGCGCCACAGTCTCTGAGAACAACATTCCAAACCAGGCACGGAAGCACCACTACCTCCCACTACTTGTTTGGGTCATGTTGTCACACTTGGTTGCACATTTGCATGTGCTCTTGTTGTCTTTTTGTAAGGTACTTAATTTTGTAAATTTATAGTGTTAATCTGTTTTGCCTCAGCAGGTGTCTTAATTAGCTACAGTAGTTAGCTTCTGTTCATTTATGTTGTTTGTATGTAGCACCTTGGTCCTGGAGGAATGTTGTTGTTTTTTTTTTTCACTGTGTACATTTACATTTGCGAGACACTCTTATCCAGAGTGACTTACATTTTCTCATTTTTCACATCTGAGCAGTTGAGAGTTAAGGACCTTGGTTAAGGGCCCAACAGTGGCGACCTATTTGTGATGGGGTTCGAACCTGGGACCTTTGCATCAGTAGTCCAATGCCTTAACCACTGAGCTACCCCTGATCCCTTGTGTGCTTAACTGTACAGTATATGGTTGAAATGACAATAAAATCCCCTCTGATAAAGTTATGTCATCTTACACAACACTTAATAATTGCTTCTAAGTCATTCCAAATTGCCTCTGAACTGGCCTTTTTTTATTCTGTTCATTTCTACCGTGAACTGCAAATCTAACTAGCTCTTAACGCAAGGCTGAATTCCAAATTTCTCTCTAACACCTGATTAAGGGCCCTACAATATGTAATGTTTGGAACAAGGGATTGTAGACCCTAAATAATGCACTAGTGTTTAACCTTTTTAAATTGATGTCAATTGCTAACTATCGGTTGCCAGCTCAATGCTAATTTCGCCAGTCAATGAAGGATATGGTTAAATAAACAATCAAATCATAATATCTATAATAAATTTTGTTTGTAAAACTGTTGTATAAAAGCAATATCACCCTTATGGTCATGCTGTTGTGCTGAATATCTGCACTCAGGCTGGCGTCTTGTGTATGTATTGTCTACATGTCTTATGGCTATAACAGCACTCCCTCTTATGTGATATTGCTTAAATACACTATAAAAGGGTTGAGATTTATTGATGTAATTTAACACCAAATTTTAATACTTTAAAAACTTTTACAACTTTTAAGAGTTGTGCTGATTAGCATCAGCTGGCTTACTTAATAGATGGAAGAAATATGCAGCAGGATAATAGGTGTCCACCTCTGTACCAAATCGGCTACAACCAGGGAATTCTCAAGAAACGTGAACTTCTGTGCCAAATTTCTGTACATGATCTTCAGGAAGCAGTCAAGCAGGCATGGATTGACTGAGTGACATCACTGCAGACACTGTTTTAACTCTATGCCCAGCCTGATCAAGCGGGTTTTGAAGAATAAAGAATTACATACGACTAAATGTTGATTGTCGTATAGCAATTTAATTGCATAAAATAACAAATTCATATTATATTTATTGTCATTATTTTACAAAAAAAAAACAAGAATGTCATTAAAACATTAAATTTAATTTTGCCTCAATACTTTTGGCCACCACTGTATGTCAGATGATACAGCACAATCATTATTGAGGGGATCCTGATCTTTTAATTGAGCTATTCATCATCATTAACAGCAGGAGGTTAGTGTATGTCATCCTAATAAAGAAGAATAGGTGTTGACTAGATGCTGGTCAGCACATAAACCGCCTCTTTTACTTCTACCATATGAAACACTGCTGTAGCTCTTAGCAGGAGGTCATGTGTGTGTGTGTGTGTGTGTGTGTGTGTGCTTCTCTTTTCTTTTTGCTAGGCTGTGTTGGTTCCATCAGTGTTCCCGGATTTTGACTTGGATTGAATGAGCAGAGGCATACTGTATGTATTTTGTAGTGGCCTAAGGATGTCTCTTACCAGCACGGTCTCATTTAAAATGTGTTAGCATATTTATCCATGTTTCCTGTTTGTTTATATATTTTTTCTGTTGAAATTAAAGACAGGTGAATGCTGATACAACACTTGTCTAAAAACTACCAATGGGATGATGCAAAACTCATGATACAGCTAGATATATATGGTAGGGTCGGTGGTGAAATGTAAAAGAGACACTAAAATATACAGACAGAAAATATCTTTATCTGCAGGTCTATTGTTAGAGCATCTTCATGAAGAACACATTTACACACAGAATCTGGCCAATATTTTATAAAATAAATACTAGGAATTAATATTAGAAAGTTAATAAACAGACAATCGGAAATGACCCAGGAACCGTTTTGAATTCTGATCTGTTTACTTTCAAATCATCAGGTGGAAAACACAATACATAAATTACAAATGAAGCATGAAAACACATCCAACCTGCACTATGTACAAGTAAGCTGACAGCTTGTTCATTTTGAAATTAGCAAAGATTTTATTTATTTTAATATACACATTTGTAGAAATTGGTTTATTTAGCCACGGGAGCATTTGTGAGGTCAGGCACTGATGTTGGGTGAAAAGGTCTGGGGTGAGTTCAGTGTTTGAGGTCATCCCAGAGTTGTTCAGTGAGGTTGAGGTCAGGGTTCTATAATGAACATTTGATTCCTTCCACTCCAACCCTAACCTTAATATGTCTTCACAGAACTTGCTTTGTGAACAGGGGTGTTTAACTGAATAATTGTTGGCCTTTTGAAGGGAAGTGAAAGGAAATTATAATGCTACAATATATAAAGATATTCTATATGACTGTGTGCTTTAATTTTTTTTTTTGCAAAAGTTTTGGGAAGGCCCATATTTGGCTGTGATGCTCTGGTGTCCACAGACATTTGGCCTTATAGTGCATTTGCAGTGAAGTTAATCTTTACATATTTCTAACAGCATTTAGGCATCCATAACTAAGTAGACATAAAAAAAAAGTTGATATTACTGTAATTTGTCTTGAAAACACCGTAATGGGTCCCAGACTGTACTTCACAAGACACCGTGCATGGATGCTAAAAACTCCTAAAAACTCCAATTCCCAACAAAGCCCATAGATTGCAAGGGTTTCTTGCTTCAGTGCTCTCTATACTTCAAGAGCCAATAAGGGTTTAGTGAGCATACAGAGATTTTCCATCTTGTTGGCAAAGATCTTGTTGGCTTTCTCACTGGCAAAGCTCTTGGGTGTGTCACAGCGATCTAGATTGAAAGTGTAAGATATTTTTTCTCTGCCATGTGCTGATACTAAGATTATATATGAACACTAAAAACAAAATAAAAACTTTTGTAAAAGTATCAAAATAACACCAGGGTCTGTTGATCTGGATAAAGTAAGAAGGATTTTATTGCAGCACTAAAACCCAAGTGAGTCAGCACTTGTACTTAGGTCAGAACCCAAGGCAAGTTCATGAGCAGACTTACCAGCTGTACAATTCACATTTCTTATATACTGTTCACAAAGGAAAGGGCTCAGACACAAGGCCATTCCTTAAGCAGCTGGTGAACCTTTCCTTTAATTATCTTATGTTACCATGAACACTCAGCATATATTCTAGATATCACGATTTAATACTTGTAGTATAACATCTACATAAGTACATTTTACTTATACCCTTTTTTTTCTATACATATTTCTCCCTCTGTGACTTTTAAATCACATGTCCAATAAGATTTATTTAAAAGAAGATAACTTTTTTTAGATTATTTTTTACAAAAGAAAATCATTGCTTCCTAGAAAGGTTAAAAGTTGGGTGAGCATCTGCTTCAGTTCAAACAGAGGGACCAGTATGCATATAAGTACGTATTCAGCTTCTGCAGCATGGCCACTACCAGTGGATGGAATGAGCCAGTACTGACTGCAGCATTTTTTCTCAGAGGCTTAATGTAGAAGTGCTTAAAGATCTGTCATGTAAAGAACCCCAGGTGTCTCTGGATGAATTGATCAATATGTTGATCCATCTTAATGCTGTGTTGAAGGAAAAAAAGTACTCTAGCTCTGCATGCATCCAGGAGACACTTCCACCCAAGGCAACACAGCTGGGGCAAGCGATAGATGTTGAGACACAGATAACAATTTAGGTTTTACTCATACAGTCCCCAGAACATTACTGTATGCTGTCCACTTAAACTATGAGGGTGCCCACAGATTCCTGAATACCTACTGCTACTATTTGCTCCAACCAGGCAAGCACTCTTTCATTAAATCTGTAATTAACTTTGAAAGAGTGACCAAATTCATTGACAAAAAAGCTCCTGCTCCTGCTGAGACCCTTACACTACCAATGGAAGTCCTAAATGGTGCCCCCATAGGTGGTAACACAATTTCACACTACAGTGAGGCAATAGCCATTTAAAATCCAAATGAAAAATTGTGTCACATACACTGTCATACACAGTATGATATACAGTGAAATGTTTTAACAACCGCCCATGACCTAATTTTTTATTTTTAAAAGAAATATAGAGTATTCTAAATAGACAATATGAATATGTTTAAATAAATGTCCTGAACTTTATTCAAATTGTACACACAGGAATCATTCCATTTCTTGTCATGTTCAGGTTACGGTGTATGCAATTACTTACAAATCTCTTGAAGAGATTCGAATTGGTCAAAGCACTGCTATTTTCATTGTCTACCTCTGTCTAACATGTCCAAAGCGACCACAACAAGCCCAAAAACCCAAGTTAAAGCAGAAATTTACCCCAGATATCAATAATTTATTAAGGTCAATGCCAGTAGTCTGCCACCACGCTGCATTTGACCTTTTAACCAGCACTTATAGTTTATAGCTAGCAATTTTACCAGGTTGTGCTTAGGCACTTCAGCTTACAGTCTCTTTAACCATTCCTCCAAAAATGGAGTCAGACACCTCGACTAGAACTCTAACACCCTTTGAAGTCCACATTAGCTTGTATTGTCAAATAACTTAACCTATCCAAACTCTTGTAGTGACTGTAGTGGCTCATGACAATGGCATGCAGTCAAGGGTGCATTCTTAAAGACATTCATATACTTATTATATCCTTCTTCATATGGTGACCATGTTATTATTATCCAAACTGTTTGACATATGATTGTGTTGCCACCACACTCCATTTGGCCTTCACACACTTGAACAATAATAATGATATACATTCAAATCTCGTTCACAGACTTCAGATCAGCATTTATTACAATTATTTCTTTAGCACCTGATCAGAAAGCTTAGCCTGCTGGGCTTAAAGACATCTCTTTGCATCTGGGTTTTGGACATCCTGACTGGTAGACTTCAGTCATTCCTGATTGGGAACAGTTTCTCCAGCACTCCAATGACACAATGATGTGTTGAGTTTTATCAGCAAGCGCAACAAGTCAGCATACAGAGAGGAGGTGCAGTGGCGAATGGACTGGTGCAGAACCAGTGGCTAATGAACTGGTCTAGTGGTAACTGTTGATTTCAGAAGAACACAGAAGGGCCATTCTCCACTGAGCAGTAAGAGCTCCTCCATGGATATTGTCAAGAACACCAAGCTTCTTGTTTTCTAAACATCAGCTCTATTGCTAAAAAAGCCCAGTAGCATCTTTTTTTCTGAGATGGCTGGGAAAAGCCCATCCCCCAACCCAACACTTTCTACAGTATATAGGGACTATAGACAACACTGTATCACTCCCTGATTTGGGAACTGTACCATCTTGGATCACATTTTGGATGAACTTACTCTTAGCCCTTCTGCCATCAAAAAAAGCACCAAATCATTCAGGCCCACACAACTAATTCCTACAAGCCTTCATAAACTCTACTAATGCTCAACAAGTAGTCAGACCTACAAGAGCAGACTGTGTTGTTATGCTATGGAAGGATGGCTTAATCAAGTGGAGAAAAATCCACATACAGAAGAAAAGAGAAAAAATTATACCGAGCAGAGCTGTGTTCAGTGTGGTAATTGGGCCTGATCAACTTAAATTAAAAAGAAATACACTTAGGACACCCAGGCATAGTCAGAATAAAAGCACTTGCATACAAATAGACCAATCAGCCATAACATTAAAAATCAATGACGGGTAAAGGATATATTATTGGTTAGCTCCTTTCAGGTAAAGCTGAAATGATAGCTTGTGCTATTTGGCAGCTGTGTTTTTACTACTGGACTTAATCTTCAACAACATGTTGCTGTTTCCACACCTTTGAGAGGGCATATTTTGGAACTGGGTATTACAAATTTTATCCCCATCAGCGATCTTTTTTTGTAAGATTTGGGGGTGTCTGACCATAAGGTCATTTCAATGGGGCTGTCATTTCCTTGTTTCCACACAAAAGCAAAATGGCAAATATGTTACAGATATTTGAAAAAAATCAACCCTCACCCTGAGCAAAGATCTTCAGCATCTCTCCTGTGTTAAATTTTCCTCAGTCACTTGAGTCAGTTGACTTCTACACTAAATCCCTTAGCAGTCTCCTTGAATGATTCTCCTTGCGGAAGATGAAGACAGCTGGATGTGTCCTTGAGTGACGTCTAAACGCTTTAGAACTCACTGTTCATATCCAAGTCTACAAGAGCTTAAGATCATAGTTTTACTCAAATATCATTATCCTTAGCTCCAAGCAACTTTTCTCTTCTATTAATTGCTTCCTGAAACCACAAATTCATTCTCATTTTAAAGCTACAGTGGAGAGATGTAATAATATCATCATTTTTTTCAGAAACAATAGTGGATACCATTCAGTCCTCTCTATCCAGTTCCTCTGCACTGCCTGTCTTGATGGATGGCCCACAGCTAAGAAATTTGCAACCTTTCAGCTGTTTCTTTGACATTACTCAGCAAGAAGTCATAGTCAGAGAGATGAAACCGTCTAATAGTGTTCTGGACCCTTTTCCGACAGTATCCAATCTCTGTGCTATAAGACCCCTGATTACCAAGATCATAAATCACTCTCTCAAAACTGGATATGTTCCCCCTACTGAAAACTGCTTCCCCCACTGAAACTGCTATCATCAGACCACTTCTTAAAAAATCCACCTTAGATCCAGATGTACTTGTGTGCCAGAAAAAGTCATTGTTGCACAGCTTCAGTCTCATCTAAAAACAACATAAATGAACTCACAACCAACTATAACTAGACAGAGAAGATCCTTGTCATTCTTGTCTTCCAGAATATGTAGTAACAGATAATACCACCACCTTTATAATCAGGGACTTTGGAACCATTGCATAAATTATTGCAATAATAATAATAATAATAATAATAATAATAATGCAATTGACTATGTATGTCATTTTAATAGTTATGGGTTTAGGCTGACTGAAGAAGACGGGCGAAAAATATATAGAACATCTACATATATTCAGGGGACCATCACCAGTACCAAACAATGATACACTTAAGTTGATGTACAGTACATTAGTAATGCCTCCTCAGTAGTACTTTATCTTTATGCTTGTTTTAATTGTAAGAAAACCTTGTGACCTACCCTACAAACTCTTATTATGATCAATGTTGCAGCATGAATGATTTTTCACATATAGTTGCAGTGAAAAGTTTACATAGATTTATCATAAACAAAATGAATCTCATGGCAATAGTGGTCTTTTAATCTGACTTGTGCCCTGTATCCTCTTGGAAAGGTTCCAGGCCTCCTGTAACTTTGTACAGTTAAAGTAGTATAGAGGGGTGATTAAGGGCATAATAATTGTACAACCTACTGTACATCTTTAATAAAAGTAACCACAATTCTAATTGATTATTCAGGGTAAAAAAATATATATAAAGGAAACCTAATATTTGGTTGAATGTCCTTTAGCAAGTTTTACCTTTATCAGATGCTGTTGGCAGCCATCAGCAAGATTTTGTCAGAATCCTGGTTGGATATTTAACCACTCTTATTTGCAGGAATAGTAATTAAATTAAATTAACAATTGTCATTGTCGCAAAGCAGCTTTACACAATCAAAATAATTATTTATGGTTGTATGGAATGTGAATATGCATGAATCAAAATGGTCAGATAGTCCCTGGTGAGCAAGCCCGAGGGCGACAGTGGCAAGGAAAAACTCACTGAGATGGTAATAGGAAGAAACCTTGAGAGGAACCAGACTCAAAAGGGAACCCATCCTCATCTGGGTGAAACAGAAAGCAGGAATTGATCTGCATCATACTGTGTATTAGGTAGCAGCCAGTTCAGCTATAACAGTTGATGTTAATTGATGTTAATATGGAGTCCAGGTAGTTATTGGAGACTCAGGTAG
>JAOVVB010025072.1:0-15899 GCA_028570985.1 Heterobranchus longifilis | reverse complement strand
TGTACCAGGCTGTAAACATGTTTATTTCTGCTGTAAAGTTGGACATTTTAACATGGGGGTCTATGGGGATTGACTCGCTTTTGGAGCCAGCCATTCGTGGCCATTCGAGGAACTGCAGTTTTTGGCACTTCTGCGTTGGCTTCATTTTTCAGCCTTGATTGCAATTTGCTACCATGTGACCTGAGTCTCATTATAAGGTTATTGTTAAAGTTAAGTTCTGTTCAATTTGTGAGTTCAAAATTAATCTCAAAAGAAACACTGTCTACATGATAGCATATTGTGGATCTTTTGATATCTCCTGCCTTGCTTTTTTGTGCTCCTTCTGTCTGTACCTGAATGTTTCTCTTTTGGTTTTGTTGCTTGTTTTGTTTTGTTTTTTAAAATAACCCTTTGTCTCTTGATTTCAATATAATGGTGTTTTAGCATCATTTCCACCATTGTAGATTCCATCCTTTATGTCGGTAGTTTTTCCCTGTCTTGTATTGTAGATTTTTCTTGTGCTAAAAAAAAACCAACACAGCATATCATTGATACAAATATGCTCTTTTCCAGGTCTCCAGCACATTGAGCAGGATGAGAGGGTTTCCATGGGCATTGATGGAAACCTGTACTTCTCTAATGCCTTACAGAAAGACAGTCGTCCGGACTACTGTTGCTTTGCTGCCTTCTCCAAAATACGCACCATCGTCCAGAAAACCGCCATGGCTGTCATGGTCAAGAGCTGTAGGTTTTAGAAAATAGTCTGTGTGTGGCTTTAACTGTAGCTCACTTGTTAATCATGACATCAAGGACAGACCCCTGAGAAGTGAAAAGGAAATGTTTATATATCCAGGTATTTTTACTGTTATGTTTCTCTGCTGCATACCAAGAAGCAGGGCTTGCCTCGTCATGTTTATGGGAAAGCGAATTGAGCAATACAAGATATACTATCACTACCAGCATCATTCTCACAGTGTTTTTGCTTCTCTTCCAGTGAAATCTGGCAATGAATCTGCTGACAACAACGATGCCAGTGAGTGATATTCACACATCAAAGCCTTCACAGTATAAACGAAAACGCATTTCATATCATGTGAACAAGCAGCGGAGATGGCTTGAATGTTGCAAAAAGATGGAGATAACAGACTGACTTGTGTGTAGATTATTTGACCACTGATTAAAATCATACATATGACTGAGGAAGATCCTCTCTGTACACAAACAGCTGAAGCCCCCCCAGTGAGAATACCCGGCCTGCTGCTGCCCTCTGGTGTTCAGACAGCGAAGGTGCTGCTGAAGGGAGACCACCTGCAGCTGGAGTGTATACCAGAGGGATAGTACGTACACACACTGTATCATCAGATTACCACTATATAACATATATTAGCCCAGGTTTTAAAAAGTACACTGGAAAACACTTAATTTAAGTATATTTAGTATACTTATATGTGTACTTGATTCATGTACTAAAGGAAGTGTGCTATTTTTGATGTACTAACAATGTACTTTGTATACTAATGATATGTCATTGGTACTACTAAAGTACTAAGGTACTACTACTATTTTGAGACACCATTAAGATGCACTTAAATATACTATGTACTATGTAATATATAAAATGTACTTTTTTAACTATGAATACAGTTATATATTAGAACTATATTTATAATTTAATCAAAATGTGTGGATAATACATTTTAAATATAATTTATTAGAATTTCAAGTGCACTTAAAATATAATTAGAATATTTCATTATTAAAACTTGTATTTAAGTATATTACGTGTATCTTAATGGTGTCTCAAAATAGTACAGTCAAATACACTTAATTGTATTTTAGTATATCTTTAGTAGCCACTAATGATATACCAGTAGCATGCTAAGTACACAGCAGAAATAGCACACTTTTAGTACACATCAGTATATTAAGTATACCTAAATGAAGTCTACTTTAGTTTTTGCCTGGGATCATAATTATCTGCCATTGCGGCTCATAACATGTTGTTTCGTGTCGTAGTCCCACTCCGAAGGTAAGCTGGATGAAAATGGGAGACAAGCTGCCTCGACGGATGAAATTAAACAACTTTGGAAAGCTGTTGTCCATATCTGCTGTAGATGAGAGGGATGCTGGGAAATACATGTGTAAAGCCCAAAACTCTGCTGGAGAGGCTGTCCACTACTTTGATGTAATAGTGGAAGGTAGGTGCTAATTATGCATGTATTTATAGAGGATGCATTTGTTTTTAGCTTCAAAGAGAAAGCTGTTGACACAGAAATTGCAGTTGTTGTTTTTTTTTTACTCAGACTAACATGGATCTTTTTTTCCCAGAGCCGCCAAAGTGGCTGACAGAGCCTCCTCAGAGCCAGCTCACCGTGATTGGGACTGATGTTCACATCAAGTGCTCGGTCAGTGGAAAACCACCACCGGACATAACATGGAGGAGGAATGGTGAATTTTTCAGAGGTGAGTGGGAATAATTCTAGCTGTGGTTTTATGCATCTTTTGCCACTGGGCAGCGAGCAGAGACACCAAACTTCAACCACACAAGTTCAAGTCGACAAGCAGCTGTCCTTCACAGGGAATCATGTGTACACTTTTATAATTTAGAATACAGACTACTACTACTAATAATAATAATAATAATACATAAAGCGCTTTGCTTTTCAAAGTCCTCAAAGATGCTTTACATACTGTGACTACACTGAATTACCACTAAAAGTAATAACAGTTTTTTTCTTTGATTACAAGTAGCCTACATGTAATAAATGTGAAAGAAAAGTCTTGTTGCAGAAATGTACAGGTAAGAATTATTTACTCAGCAGGGAATACAACACAATTTTGCAGGAGTGGTGTAATCTCGAGGTCAATTCTGTAAATGTTTTAAAGGATTTTATGTATTCTTAGGATTATTTTTCTTAGTTGCATATGTGATATTATTTATAGTTAAAATTTTACCATCATTATATGTGATGGTAAAGTTCATTGATCAACTGTAGAAATTCCTGCCTCAATACATGTCTGTGTGTCTTTCTTTATGTGTTTCTTTAAAAAGGAATATTGGCCAATATATAATACATTTTGTAATAATTATTTTGAGTTTCAATTAATCTTCCACTTATTTTCTCCATTCAATGATGAATCACTTGTCAGAAAAATGAAAAATGTCCATTCCAATTTCCTAACAGAGAAAATGAACAAGTCCCTACATTTTTGCTTGAAAATTGACTTATACACTTGATTGATTATCACAATTGTTGCCAATTTTCTGTTGATTAATTAACTGATCAACTAATCGTTTCAGCTCTCATTTTTATCAGATTTTTCAAACTTTTAAATATTGACATCGGTGTGTTGGTTGTGCTGTAGTGTAGTCCTTGTGAAACGATTTAGATATTTTTGTTTGTGTGTTTCTGTCAGATGACCCAGAGAGCAACAGGCGAGTGCTTGATGACACTCTGGTGCTCCACAACGCCAGACCAGAGGACAGCGCCGTCTACCAGTGTGAAGCCTCCAACAGTCACGGCAGTGTTCTGGCCAACATTAACATCATGGTCATGAGTGAGTATTACAGCAAGACTTAAACCTTGCACAGACAGGGAGGACATACATACCACTGTATCAGGTACACCTGGCTCTGGGAAATGTAGTTTGTGCAGGCTTAACTGCATTTCACAGTTCTTTCAGATTTTAAGGTGGTTCATTCTCTCTCTGTTTTATCTGATCCTAAATGTTCTCGTGACCCATTATCATCAGTGGTGGAGGAAGTATTCAGATCCTTTACTTAAGTAAAAGTAGAAATACCACAGTATAAAAATACTCTATTACAAGTAAGAGTCCTGAATTCAAAATGTGACTAAAGTAAAACTATTATCAGCAGAACATACTTAAAAGTTTTGTTATTGTAATATTATTATATAGAATATTATATTATTCTGTTTTTATCACTAATGAATACATATAAGTACACATATACATA
Organism: Heterobranchus longifilis; assembly: GCA_028570985.1. NCBI lineage: Eukaryota > Metazoa > Chordata > Actinopteri > Siluriformes > Clariidae > Heterobranchus > Heterobranchus longifilis. Next base: position 11,944 of record JAOVVB010025072.1, on the reverse strand, counting down.
TACATATACATATACATATAAGAGCATTTTAATGTTGTAGTTCGTCAATGTGTCGATACTTTGTATATTACTGGGTAGAGCAGTGTAGTATAGCATCATAGGATATTGTGTTTTTATATGTAAAAAGTAAATATAAATGTCAAATAATTGTAGTTGAGTAAAAAGTACAATATTTCCCTCTGAATTGTAGTAGAGTAGAAGTAGAAAGTAGCAGAAAATGAATTGTACTTGAGTAAATGTACTTATTTTTCCTTTTCAATTAATTCATTATTGTTATAATTTACCCCCAATGCATTACTCTGTGGAAAACTGTCAAAAAGGGACAGAAATAAATTACTACGACTGCTTTCCACCACTGAATATCACCCTGGAAGCATTTGCCGAGGGTTCGATTATATCCATGACAGACATTCTTTAGGTAATGGATCCCAGGATTTATATTGGCTACAGCAAATTCGCAACACTTTTTTCATTCTTCAATCACGCAGTTCTGAGCTGACATGCTTACTGCTTCAGCTTCTTGGCTGTCTGTGGTAGACGCTGGTCTTTTTGTGCGACTGTCTTCTATTTATTGTAGTATTCTTTAGAAGTTTTTATGGTAAATGGCTGAATTTATATAGCGCTTTTATCCTAAGAGCTTTACAATTTGCCTCTCATTCACCATTCACATTTCACAACCGTGTTGTTCAGTACATGTGAGTCACTGTCTGGGGGAGTAGATGTTAAGCCAAATGGAAGTTTGCCGAATAAAGAGGACGACATAGAATACAGAGAGTATCACCTCTCTGCTCGCCTTTATTCCTCTGTATTCTGTAACTCAATGCAATCTCTCATTCAGCATTTTTCTTCTGTGTTTCTGAAAAAAATGAGGGGTTGGCAATCTGTATTCTAACATAAATGAGTATCTGCTTCAGTTCTTTGAAATATACTAAAATGTATCAACATGGCAGGTGATCATAACATGGTTTCTTCCATATCCAACTCTAATGTTTCTAATATTTGAGTTGTTATCCCTGCTGTGTAAAACAACTATACTGCTGTTTTCACAGCCATTTCATGTATTATTTAATTGTTTTCATGATTAATTGATTCATTTTTTGGTCAGAAAATAAAATAGCAAAATATTGCATTTACTATCGTAGAAGACAAAGAAAACGAGTGAATTTTTGGCATTTTTACAAAAAAAATGCACTTCATTATTTCATACTTCTCTACTACTCTATCATCAAAGTTGTTTTCAATTCATTTTCTGTCAATGACTGATTGTTTCAGCTCTAAAGCCGTGTTTGACCGAGCCGCGGCCACTCGACAAAACTCGAAATGTCAATGGGATTTTGAATGAGTTTTTTTTTTTTTTCCAGCACTTCTCTATAAGAAATCTTATATCTCCTCAACAAGAGGTGTGATGCTTGTACCCGCGTCTGTATTATATCTGTGTTTTCAGTCATCTGCTCTTCTGTTCGTATTTCTTGTGAAAAATAATAATTCTCAAGGGCAATAACTTGACATTTGAGCAGCTTTAATCTCCCCTCCCTCGCCTTGCTCTTAGATATGGCTCCTCGGATACTGACAAGGGACTACCAAGAGTACGCTGTAGTACTAGGAGGGGACATCGTCATGAACTGCAGTGTTTTCGGCTCTCCGCCGCCCACCATCTCCTGGTAAGTGATTACCACAAAGAACTCTGTGACATCCGTCAGTTTTCACAACATTCTGACACATCGTGTGAAGACAGAAAAATGTCACACCTCCTTTCAGTGTGATGTGTTTTCTTCAGGTAACAGTTAACAGTATTGCATCAGCCGCTTCTGTGCAGTTTACAGACATCAGAAGAATAAACCAGCAGTGAGCGTAATCCCACACTGCTGCAGGTGTCTGCATGACATAGATGTTGACACTTGTGTCTGTTTAATGAGATAGTCCTCTTCCGTTCCTTGAAATTGGGCTAATTAAATCTCTGAACTATCACCGCAGCTCTGCTACACTTCTACAAAAGGGAAATAGGATCTCAGACAGTCCATGACAAAACGCTTTACAAAGACCCTCGGAATATTAGGATACTTCTTCTGATTCATTAGATGATATTCTACATTGTTTTTCAAAAAGGAGTTAGCAAAAAAATAAATTTCAATCCATTTAAATTCAAAGGAAGAAATTAATTAAGGCAAAATAATATACTGAAGATGATATACTGTATGGAAGAGTAATCTTCCTCTGAAATAGCAGTTGTGATATTATGATTAACATGGCTCAATGGAGTTTTATGCAATCAAACAGAATAGGATTGCAATCAAAAAATAGTTTTGAGCGCAAAACTATCAACACTGCAGACAATTATTTTTTTATTGCAAGTAAAATACATTTGTGATTATTGATTTGTCACTCCGATCGAGACTGGCCAACATCTTTCAGCGTAGGTCCCGCCCATGAGATTCAGCTAGCAAAGCTTTTGGATTTGCATTTAAGTCACACATTTATTTGACTTGCAATAAAACATTTTTGATTGCAGTGTTGATTGTTTTGCTCTCAAAACTATGTTTAATTGCAAACCTATTATGTTTGATTGCATAATAAAGAAACAAAGAAACCTCCATTAAAACTGACCCAAACTAAATACTTGATTAAAAACTCTGAAACTGTTGCACCTTAATTGGCAAACTACAATTTGCACTTCTGCTGTCAGATAAGTTGTACACACACGTGCTAAAAGAGGTGTGGAAACTTTCTCTCCCAGGGCCAAAGAGGAGACTCCAGGAACCATCAAGGGGGAACGATTTTTTGCTGTAAATGGATCTTTGCATATCATCTACGCGGAAAAAAACGACAGTGGGGAATATGTGTGTGTTGCCTCTAACACGGAGGGCAAGTCAGCTGTCACCGCTGTTCTGGATGTGAAAGGTACCTCAGCAACATGATTAGAGCTTTCTTTAAGCAGGAGGAATACTAGTCACTGCACACAATCATTCATTAACCAAGGGCCATTACACTCAAATGACAAACAGTTTTCAAATGTTTCTATCTGCTTGGCTAATCATTCAGTTGAAGGCTTTGGCTTGAATGAAAAAAACACCATATGACAAGAACAGTCTAAGATCTGGAAGGTAGAATCCTTCTTATTTTTTTCCAACACACTCTGCTGTGATTGATCAAGTAGTTAAAACTATATGGTCTGTCCTTTGAAACATGCTTGTGCTGCAGAGCTAAATATCTTAGCATCTAATTCCTCTTTCATTGATGTTATAAAGAGATGCAGCATAAATAATAATGTGGTGGAACATATTTAGAAATCTATTTTTCATGGACATTTTTTTTCCACAAATGCAAAACACCATGGGAATTTATTACGCAATATCAAGACCATTTTGATGACTCATTTCACAAATCAAAGAGGCAGTTACTGCAAGAGGGACTCATTTATAAAGTAAATAATTTGGCTTAACTTCAAAATATTCGCATCTTATTTGAAGCATGCAGGAATTTGGAATAATTATTTTCTCTGGCTGTAGCCTAACAAGACACATATCATTATCTTAACTGTTGTTTGTTTGTGCATTTGTCCCTGGCTTTTTTTTTTCTCTTATCTTTAGACCCTACAAAAATCGTATATCCACCTCAGGACGTGCAGATCATTAGTGGGACCACAGCCCAGCTGATGTGCCAGGCTGAGTATGATAAAAGCCTGCGGGCTACCTTTGAGGTCGTATGGAGGAAGGATGGCGAGGAGATCCCACTTCCCTTTGAGGAAAATTCCAGGTAGGTTGATCATTTGATCGTTTTTCCATTAATTTCCGGGTGTGTTTTTTCTGAAGATGGTCTTTGTTCAGTGTCTTTATCTCTATGCTAATGCTGAGGAAGAAAAAATGCATGAAAAGTCCCAAAAGCTTTGTGTCTTATCCTGCTCAATAGGGGGTCAAAGACAGGGGAATTTGCTGCTCTTTTGTCTGCTTAATGAATTGACTAATTATCTCTGCCAAGGATTTTATATATCTTGTTTGCCTGGTTATAGTGCTGCAGGAATGAGTCCTGAAACCCGGAAATGAGTTTGCATTTTTGCCCTTCCGGTCAGTAAATACCCCACTTGTAAATTTTGAAGCTTTTTTTAAAAAAAAGGCGGTTGCTAACAAGTGGCTAAATAAAAGTACAGAGGTCATCAGGGATGTTAAACATCATCGTCAGTTTAGTAGTGGCGACGTTGAGGTCATACGACCGTGGTGTCGTTTGTTTATAGCCTAACGTACACTACAAAAATCATAAAGTGGTGTTCATATGTGAAGATTATCTTGCTGAACAAAACGTGTGAGTATCATAAACTTTTGTTTGCCACAGAGCTTATTTTCTGCAATAATCCAAAATCCAATGGAAAAATCCCATTGGCATTTTGTCGAGGGAACCAGGGTGATACTAACTACCAAGTTGGCATCATCCCTGCAACAATCTATTAAGTAGTTTGTTATCTTTAAAAACATGCTACAGGTTTAGTAACAATTGCTGGAAAGTTAGGCTATAGCACAAACTACTGCACTTACTTGAATGAAAAAAAAACATCTGGCACGTACAAACCATGATTGCCTATCACTATGTGCATTTTGATGCAGATCCAGATTGAGATGTAGATGAAAAAAAATCGAAACTTTTCCTATTATTAAAATCAATAACAATGCAAAGGATTGTGCAGCTCCGGCGGAGGTACTGTATATACTCAGAGTACTTGATTGATTGAATTTATATTACAGCTGTATACTAACGAAGGTGCTTATGTTTTTAGGTACTTTGTGGACGATGGCATGCTGCAGATCATGAATGTAAACCTGAGCGATCAGGGAATCTACACATGCATGGCCAGAACCAGCCTAGATGAGGACAATGCCACTGCACTGCTCACCGTGCTGGGTAAGATGGTTTTGTAAATAATATAGTATAGAATATAATTCATTATTGATTACACATTCTTTGAAAGCACTTATAGCCAGAGTTATAAATAATTTAAAAAAACGGGGTGTCGCTTTGTGGTTTGGATGTCATTCTAATGTTTAAGCCCTCCAGATGTTTTGGTATTAAATTTACAGTTGTGTGTATTTTGTGTTGCAGACGTTCCCGATGCTCCAAAAAATGTCGAGCTATCTGAACTCCAGAGTCCGAGAAATGTTCGCCTGTCTTGGGTACCCGGGAGTGATCACAACAGCTCTGTGACAGGTAGAAGTTTAATGTAGAAGAACAGCTGACGTCTGGAAGAGGTGGTAATGGCGCTAAAACAGAGAAACATTTTCTCAGATCATCAACAGTTGCTTGTATACTGTGTATTGTTGTGACTGTTAGTTTATTACACGTACGTTTAAATTTACAGCCTACATAATGATGTAATTACTGTGTAATTGTGGTGCAATTTAAAAATAATTAGAGTGAGTAAATTAGGCCGTGTGGGCCCAACAGTAAGACAATGAATGTAATAGGATATAATAGAATCGATTCCAAGTTTATTATCCAGCTGGAAGTTTTCTTCACTCACCGTATCAATCAAACTTATAGCACCTTTCATACAGGTTAATGCAGTTCAAAGTGCTGCACAGGTGACTGACAAGCAGATAATAAGACAGTGTAGACCGTAAAACCATAAAAAAAATACAAAAAAACAACAATTTAACAATTTCAGACCAAATGCACGGGACAATAAACATGATGAAAAGAGAATAGATAGAAATAAATAGATGTAATTCCTCTTTCATTTATGCTATAAAGAGATGCAGCATAAATAATAATGTGGTGGAACATGTTTAGAAATCTATTTTTCATGGACATTTTTTATAAATGTGTATGAGACAATAAACCTGATGAAAATTTAATCAAATAGATTTAAAAGCTACAATAAGAGTAATAGTAGTAAAACAGAATGACATAAAATCTAGATTTAATAACTAGGTAAAAAGACCAAACAATAATTAAAAAGATGACAATAAAATACAATAATATAGATTTAAAAGCTATAATAATAATAATAATAATAATAATAATAATAATAATAATAATAATAATAATAAAAGATCAAAGTTAGATAAAATAGAGAAAAAAACAAAGCAGAGACATATAACATCGATAACAGGGATGAAAAAAATATAACGATAATAATAATAATAGAGTAGAGTGGAGAAAATACACAACATAATAGCACATAGACAATAGCACATAAACAAAGTGTTTACATGCGCACACACTGCCCAGGAACTCGGCACTCTCAGCTGATTTTGTACACAGAAATAGGCTGAACTTCATCACCTAACGTCTGCTGACTCCTGTTAAAAAACGGGATTGGAATTGTTCTTTGATGCAGGTTCTTACTCAGTTACTGTACATCACAAAATGTTGTCACAGCTCCTCTGAGAGTTAACAGATTCTGCTGCTGTGATCACTGGTGAGTGCTAACTACACGTCTGCAAATAGCTGTGAAGTGCTGAGGATCCTGGGAGGGGAAGCTTGTGTCTCATTTACGCTTCAAAAAAAAAAAACCTCATTTATTTTTGGAACCTAGTGATGATAAGAATTGATATCAGTTGATAAATGTATCCTTGTAGTGTTTATTAGCTTTGATATCTGCGATCAGAAATTAGAATAGACATGCCTGAAGAAGATCCTTTGTAAGGCTGAAATGTGAAGTCATTTTATTAGTTTAATTAAACATCTTGGAGCAACAGACCTCAGTTGTGAGGCCAGCGCTTTTCTCAACAATATCTGTGGATCTGTTTGGCTCAGCACAAGGTGGATATGCGTGCGTGGAAATATTAATTTAGTTTAATATAATTAATTTGCCATGGAAACTGTGCCTGAAATCACTCCCTTGTTTACTCATTTATTATTCCCTACATGATAAACATTCAGTCAGGTGCTCTTAGCAAGTAATTAACTGAGATTTTGGACACGTATGAATCATCATAATTTTCGACACACTTACATATGTAGTGTGGCAAATTTACACATATGTCATTTCAAGAGCAACTGCATTAAATGCATTAGAGGAAAAGTAGTACAATAATGATTGGGGTTTTTTTGGCCACTTGGGGGCATAAATATCATATCATCACCCGTTAAGTTGATATGAAAACTGTATTAGCAAACACATCCAAGTATGGAGCAACATTGTCATCATTATTATTATTATCATCCTGTTGTTATGTCATGTTTCTGGCCACCTGTCCAATATTCACTCTCTTTTAGCTCAGTTTTTGGTCTCTACCAACTGCCAAACGAAATATCTGGCTCTTTAGCTGCTTAATGCTCCACTATTTTCAATATATTTCACTGAAAACAGCTGCCTGCTGTGGCCAATAACAACGTGATGAGTGCAGTGAGAGTGAACCAAAACAGTAAAGTTGCGAGACAGACAGATAAATGATGAGCTGAAGCTCGCTTCAAAGCTCCGTAAAGCCGAGAGAAGCTTCAGATTCAGGTGATAATGGACCTTTTTTCACAGCAGACATTTTGACTTGTCATAGTAGGAAAATAAATTGAAATTGATAATGGAACTGAGCCATCGTTAATGTTAAGTGTCCCAGTGAGTTATTCCAGTGAGCCAGCATCCATGCACAATACCAGGCCTCCCCTAAGTGGAACGCAGCCATCATTAATGTGACTGAATACATCTGTTCTTTTCTTAATATGACATGTCAAAATGTCTGCCGTGGAAAAAGGTCCATTCTCGGTATGTTCTTCACTACGAGCAACCCCCTTCACATCATCACATTGTTTTGTCATTGTCATTTGATACATTGTTATTATTGCAAGATAGGTTTAATGCACAGACATTTTTTAAACTGTGGTTCAAAGTTGTTCAAAAAAGTTTTGGGAGTTTTGTTTTTTTTCTCAAGAGTTAGATGAAATAGCACTCTTTTGCCTGTGCATTAAGTATGAAGCTGGAGTCAGAAGGCAATTAGCCTAGCTTAGCATAAAGACTGGAATATGGTTGCAGCGATGTACTGCTGTCATGGTATACCGTGGTATGGAAATTGACAGTTATCATACCTTGTACATTTGCTTATGTACGGTATTGAAAAACAAATATTTTATTTATTTTCAAAAGGGAAACTTTTCACACATACTTCCATTAAAAATGGTAATAATAAGAATTGTGTAATACCATACACAGTGAAATCTGATATCAGTGATATATTCTGAGATGGTTATCATACCGTGAAAGTCTTATACCGTTGCAACCCTAAGCAGGGAGAAACAGCCAGCCGTGTTTTCTCCAAGATTAAAAAAAACAATCTGCTGACTAACACCCCCTAAGCTTTATGCTAAGCTAAGCTAATTGCCCCCGACTCTAGCTTTGTACTTAACGCACAGATATGAGAGTCCTCTCTTTTAACTCTCAGAAATAAAGAAAATAAGCATTTTTATCAGAATGTTGAACTATCCCTTTACTGTTGTAGTGAAAGTGTTGAATGTGTGGTGTACAGTCACTGTACAGTCACTGTACAGTGGCTGTGAAACAAATGCTTTCTCAGCAGTAGTGATTATCAGTTGTACAGAGATGACTGAATGTGTGTTTCTCTTGTCTCCTCCATGAGCGCAGAATTTATAGTGGAGTATGAGGAGAGCCAATGGGAGCCAGGCAGGTGGAAGGAGCTACAGAAAGTCCCCGGTAACCAGGCAACAGCCGAGCTCGCACTACACGGACACCTTAACTACCAGTTCAGAGTGTATGCTGTTAATGCTGTTGGACCTGGACCCCCCAGTGAGCCCACTGAGAGATACAAAACACCCCCTGCTGGTGAGGCTCGCTCCCTTTAATTAACATTTTCTGCTCTGCTTATCTGTTGATTGTGAAAGTTTGAACATTTCTTTTGAAATCTGCAGAGAGTTGCAGTCTGGAGAGGCCAGCCTTTGGCCACAGGATGTTGTAGCAGTAGGGGGTGTGGATATATTTTGGGTCTCAGAAGCCCTTAAATTTGCCAAGTATTAGCTCCGGCACATGCTGCTGCTTAATCACGGCTCTCATTTGAATATGATTATGCATGAAATGAGGATACTTACAAACTTAGACCTCAATAGCAAAGAGCAGGGCTTTCCATAAGATATGGTGTAGCCAGCCAGTGGGAAAAAGTAGCCAGCTATAGGGGGGTCCTGGGGAAAAAAATGTCTGTAAAAACCCAAATTTGGTGACCTCTGGCACATTCTAATGCCATTATTCCATCACGATCTTAAGTATTACATCTTTTAAAAAGTTTACCTGCCTGATTGTAAACATGTAGTGAATTATTGTGAAGCAGAATTAGGCTTCTTGTGCCTTTTAGCCCACACAGTCTGCAAATAGCTATTAATATTGATAACCACGCCTATTCTTGACTGATCAGAACTTTTGTAATTAGGAATCATGAGACCTTATTTATTATTTTTAATTTATTTATCGATACCTTTACTGTAAGTTTCATCAAGACATGCCATGGTTAATGTATTGTTTCAATGAAAATACACAATGTTATTTTAAGGGGGAACATGTTTTTTAAAGACATAAATAATAATAATAATAATAATAATAATACATTTTATTTATAAGGCGCCTTTCATGGCACTCAAGGTCGCCGTACATCACATTCAATATAAATACAATAAAATACAATACATTAAAAAATACATTAAAACACACATGTCTTATCCAGCCTATGTATTGGTTTTAAATTAACTTATTAATAAAAAATAAACCTATGCCAAAAACATGTAAATCACTGGACTCAAATCATGTGAGTCTACTGAATCATGAATAAATTAATTGCTGTAAAAAGTGCAATGTAAATAAAGATAATTTATTAATTAATTGAATTAAAATGTATATAATAAAGTAGCTGGCTGGACTTAAATGGGTAGTCAGCTGGCGCTCATTGAAAGCTCTGAAAGCGTCTGTTTTAGCTGAACAATATGGATATATGTTTGCATTTTAGCTGTAACAGACTACAGTCAGATTTTTTCCATTCATAAATATATGATTATACATTTTCTCTTCAAAGCTCCTGGTAGGAACCCAGAAAACATCAAAATTCAAGGCCACCTTCCTCATCAAATGGACATTAGCTGGGAGGTAAGAGAAGGCGCATATCCATCTATAAACCTGTACACTCATTTTTCAAGATTTCTCAGTCATCCGTACACTTTTTCTGTTGCAGCCGCTGTTGCCTATCGAGCACAATGGCCCCGGCCTCGAGTACAAGGTGAGCTACAGGAAACTGGGGGTGGAAGATGTCTGGAGGGAGCATCTGGTCAAAAGACACTCCTTTGTCGTGAGGAACACGTCCACTTTTGTCCCCTACGAGATCAAAATTCAGAGCAGGAACAGCCATGGCTGGGGCCCAGATCCTAAAGTCGTTACCGGTTACTCTGGAGAAGATGGTGAGTTACTTCCTCTGCCGTATGCATTCATGTCATTAATATATCTAATATCTAATGTTTAAATGCAACTCACTTCAGTTGTGCTGTTTTATTAAAACATACCTTAAGGCTGAACTACTGTAGCACACAGAGCTTTTGTTTTTTGCTTGTGACTTACTGTGAACTTTGTGTGTTATCGTATCCCACATTGTCTTCAGTCGTCTTTTGGCATTGTCTGCGGGAAAATGTGTCAGGTTAAGTTCTTTCCTTTTTTCCTTCTGCCCGTGCTTTTTAACCCCGTGCAGGTGTGCAGTAGTGACTTTTCCTCCCCTCTGAAAAAGAAAAAAAAAAACACCTTTGCTAAATCCAGCAGGTGGCACATAACCTTTGTAGAGCAGACGGATGTCAGATCTCCACTTCTTCTGTTTCAGAAGCTGTGGGAGATTTGACAGATCACGACACACGTTTTGCTGTAGGCCTACTGAAGCACAATGGCTGCTTCTCTCTCTCTCTCTAGTTTCTGCTGTATTTCTATCCTTTCCTACTTCCAGTTCAGTAACATGTAGAGCAGAAAATATTGAGATCATTTTCATTTCATGTTCGGTGTTGTATTTGTCCCTGCTGAAAGAAAAAACAAAACCAAGCTGCCTCGTTTGGTTTCCAGCTGAGTATGTATTTGTGCATATTGATGCTGATCTACCAGCATCACTGTTTTTGTTTACCACCGTAACCAGCAACAGATTATTTCTGCACAGCCTAAACCAAAAGACTGACTGTTCTTCCTTTAAGGGGACACTCACCCCAAAATCAAAAATACATTTTTTTTTTCTCTTATCTGTAGTGCTATTTATCAATCTGGATTGTTTTGGCGTGAGTTGCCGAGTATTGGAGCCGTAGAGATGTCTGCCTTATCTCAGATATAATGGAGATGGCGTTTGGCTTGTGGTGCTCAAAGCACGAAAAACTCAACAGCAATGTATCTTTCCAGAAATCATGACCCAGTTACTCAAGATAATCCACAGTTGTGAGCAGTTTCATGTAGGAACTATTTTCTTTCCACCGAACTACACCCACCAACCGTATAACTGCGTAGAAGAAAGCGTGCATCTACTCATGGACGAGAGATTAGACTCAGATTACTTTTTTGTTGTAATGAGTAATGTAACGCGTTAGTTTTGCAATTCAAGTAATCCGTTATTTTGTTACATTTTCAAATAAGTAATCCCTTCTAAAATGTAACTGTATTTCCATTTTCCTTTTGTTGCCACAAAAAAGGAAAATCCCAGTTAGATTCGCACTGTTTTTTCGCATTAGCACGCAGCTAATATTAGCTGCGTGCTAGTGGAAGGCTGCGGTTGTGTCCGTGTGTAGCTCAGCTAGCGAGATGGCAGAGAGGACAGCCTTATGTAATTGTACCGCATGTTGAAACATGATGTACTATAAGCTACACGAGCCCGTGTTTTATTGTTTTCATAGAGGCAGCTGCGCCTAATATGCCTCTCTGCACAGATCGTTAGCAGCTAAAGTCAGTCAGTTTCTATTTACTTTCATGTACTTCAAATAACTCAACTTTTTTCATTGCATTTGAATT
>JAOVVB010025037.1:0-15899 GCA_028570985.1 Heterobranchus longifilis | reverse complement strand
ATGGGGAAAAAAAACGCTCTGCCTTGTTTGTATTTCTTTAAACCAATCACAATTGTCTTGGATGGTGCTAAGCTCAGGATACAGCAATGGTGCCTTTGCAAAAAAGACAGGGAAAGGGGAGGAGAATGCCGTGACTACAGTCAGACTACAGAAGCACAGATGAAGCACATGGAAGCCCCCAGGAAGAGCGCCGCTTTGAAGCCAATCTGACATAGTGGCCAAACGGTGGTATAGCACCTACTGGGTCCATCATGTGATGCTTTCTTTTCCCACAGACTTACATGGTGAAAGAAACATCTGGATAAATTTCGATACATTTTTTTGAGCGTTACAACCCCAGAGAAATTACTCGTTTCACTATCAGGATTTGATCCATTCGGTTTGATAACATTTGGAAATTCTACAAGAGCCACACAATTGAATTATTTAATTCCCATTCAAGTTAGCCGGAGCGCTAAACCGGATGTAGCCGGCTCTGTCGGCAGAAGTCTCTAGTGCGCCTGCTCTATGGGCCACACAAAGTGGAAGCAGTGCTGTTAATCCGGGGATTTTTAGAGGCGGCAGTTGAGCTTTTTTGGCTTCACGCGCCACTGAGCAGCTTTCATAGGAATGAATGGAGCTCTGCCTCCAACGCTGTATCCGGTTCTTAATATACAACCATGGTGTGGAAGCTGCTGCTCTAATGTGTCAGCCGGTGACACGGATCAGTCCAGCAGCCAAATGAAGGTGATAACGTGAGCAAGAACGGCACCCTGCCGAACACATCCGCGCTGGCTGCTGCTGACGCGAGAACAGCTTGTCCCTCGTTGTCTCCTGACTGATTCAATATCCACGGTCAAGTGATCCTCCCATAGACCACACACACAAAACATCAGCTGACAAAGGCCAAAACACCCATCTATTCAATTCTCTGTCTTCATAAAATATTGTCTGCTTGCACTTTGGTTTAAAAATCTATTCTATCTTTTAATAGTACAATAAATGACGTGTTTAGCTGTCATTTTTGCACGAAGCTCCATTGTCTGCTGTGCTGAATTCAGATGAAGCCCATTGACATTTCCCAGTGATAGTACTTGACATGCAGACAGTATCACTGACAAGATTCCCACAGAGTCATGGATTATTGTTCCCTCATCAGATCAGTGGTCAGAGAGAAGCACTGACACCGCTATTAATCATCACACCTCCTCTCAGGCTGACGAATGACTTTCACCAGATCCTGTCTGCATCAACGTCTTCACACGTGGAATCTGTAAATTGTTCTAAATGTTCTCTGATGGCTTTATTCAAACATGACAGGACGACTGTGGAAAGAGCCACAATATTCCTCTAGTGGTGAAACTGCTCGGTGAGTGGAAAGATTTTGCTAGTCAGGTCTTATGCCCTGTCTACATGTATATGGATGTTTTTTAAAACATATATTTTTCTCCATTTAAAAATTTTTTTTTAATTTAATTTAATTTTAATAAACACGTCTGTCCACATTTGAACTCAAAAACAACTCCAAATGCTCGCCGGGCCAGTAGGAGGCGATAAAGTCAACAATGTGTCAAATACCAGAGAAGAAGAATCTGAGCATGCAGTGAGCTTATTTAGCTTTGGCGGTAGTAACAAATCAAATCAAAAGTAAAACAATAGAAATTGAAGTGTGAATGCTAGATGCTGAAAGCTGACGCTGCGCTGAATTGCTGGTTTGAATGTGTAAGAAGAAGATGAAGTAGTTGCAATAGTTGGAAAAGTTGGAATGGGTCTAATGATTTCTTCATCTTTCTGGTACACGGTCCAAGGTGCTGTGGTGAAACTGAAATGTGACTCGTGTGGACGATAAGGTGAAGTGGCTGCTTACCCTAACGTTTACCGTTAGAAGTTAGCATGTAGCCGAGCCGGCGTTGTTATTAAACAACAATGGGCATGCGTAAATTGAGGAGATGATGACATTGTTTCCCAAAAGCTCCAGTTTTCATGGATACAACCAGAGTTTTGAAAAACCTTCACCTCTGTTTTAGTGACGTCAAACTCAGTTTACATGTGGACGAAAGGCCAAAACATAGAGGAAACTATCAGTCTACAAAAATCCATATAGGTGTAGACAGGACCTCAATCAATAACCACAGCGAACATGAAGGACACTGTCCTCTGTTTACCACTAGTGGAGGTCCAAAGAATAAAGACTTCTTTTTCCTATTTTATACAGTCTGAAGTTAAAAACAAAAACAAGATATTGGGGCTGCTCAATTATGGCAAAAATCACAATCAAGATTATATTGAGATTGCGATTATTTAACACGATTACTCATTGACTTTGTAAACATCTCGCATTTATTGAACTTTAAAAAAATAGATAAATAAAAAATAATATATACATATACATTTAAATAAATATAAAAATAATAAATAAATGAGATCAAATTTGTTGTAGTGCACTTCCGCAACTTACTAAAAACTCCTAAACATATTAAAATATATTCAACATATTCCAGTCAGTAACTTGCTGCTGTAAAGAAAAGATGGTGCGCTGGATTTATAACACAAGACTAAACGAGAGCATTAATCGTTTTATCTCAATTATCTTGTTTTCGTAATCGTTGAAAGCCAAAATTGTAATTTAGAGCTGCAAAGATTCATTGATTAGTTGCCAACTATCCAATTAATCTGCAACAACTCCCTGATTCCAGCTTCTTAAATGTGAACATATTCTAATTTCTTTCCTCCTCTATGACAGTAAAGTGAATATCTTTGAAAACAAGTCTTTAAAACAAGACATTTGAGGACGTCATCTTGGGCTTTGAGAAACATTGACCGACTTTTTTATTTTATAGACCAAACAACCAATTTTCGAAAATAATCGAATTTGTTGCAGCCCTATCGTAATTGAAAATACAAGTCTACAATACAAGACATTAGCTTGCATTTAATTTGTGAGTTTGTGTAAGTGTAGGGAATGATACTGACGGCTCTTTGTACACCACACAGCTTGACTCACATTCCCTCTGACATTTGTTTTATTACTCATCATGAGCTTATGACCTCAACGTGTGCAGCCAGAGGCTGAGCAACAGGGTGACGGGGGTCAGGTGGGGGTTGGATTAGGTCGCCCGGGGCATGGGTGAAGATGCCGGCCAATGAGAAGCCAAGAGGCGGAGCGCCTGCCAATAAGGGGACGGAAGAGGAGGGGCGAGCGGACAGGGAGCATTAGGGTAGGTTCAAGAACAAAACAGAGGGGGAAAGTGGGAGGGAGAGGTGGGACAGACTGGCCCGTGGTGGAAGTGGCTGACTAAGGCAGGGTTCACCGAGTTCAGCTAGTAAATAAGTGACTGACTCCTCCAAGTGCATTCCGAGGCTCCACCTCACCCTCCCGCCCCGCGCCTTCTCTGGGGGATTCCTGGGGTTTCTGGGGCTGCTCTCCGCTCCGTGTGTCAACATTTCCAGACCCGGCCGCCAGCAGTGCTGCGTGGCTCAATCACTTTTACCGTGTTTGCTGCAGATCCCCGCCCCCCACCCTCGTCCCCTAACAAAAACATCCTGAGGGTCCCAGTCAATCGGCTTACCGCGGCAAATGAGCCAGCTCCACAAGAAACCTCACACACTGCTGGAAAACACAAAAACATTTCTCACCGCCAAACATGGCTGTCAGCTGAGATGGGCTGTATTTTAATGACATGTATTTGGAATACATATTTAATTACTTTTTAGTATTTTGTAATTTGTATTTTCATGGACAGAAAAAAAGATGTAATTTGTAAAAAAAAACTAAAAAAAACTTTAAGAGCTTGTATTTGTGTATTTGAAATACGTAAAATACATTATTTAATATGTAATTTTATTCTCAAATAAAACAAATTTTTATCCGCAGGTTAAAAGTAATTATCTGGAAGATAAATGAATGCCCCTTTTAAGGACATTTCACGTGTCATGTAATGTATTTCAAGCTTTCCGCGTGTCATTAAACGCCTCGTTCTCATTCCCAGCTCGTCACATACGGACGCTTCAGGAACCCTTGACGTCACTTTGACAGGTCAAACTATGATGATTCACTGCGGTTGCAGCTTCAAACGTGGTTAACGTTGTGAATTCAAACTAAACTTATGTTTAGGCAACAAAACTAATTGGTTAAGTTTAGGAAAATATCATGTTTGGGTTAAAATAAGGATGTTTGTTACGTTAATTAAGTACATAAGTTAAGTACTCAATGTAACTTTTGGTTTCACAGGGGACATGAACAGCGGTTTCCTGGGTGAAAGTGTTTGTTTGACCCATCCATCACCCAGTCCTCCTCCCAACACGGACTTTCTCACTCTTTATACTACGTCACCTGACTTGATGGGTTTACATTGGATTTAGTTGAAAGCACAGTGCGACTAAATGCCAAAAATTTGATATTTGTTTGTATAGGTTGTATTTTTCAAATTACAAATGACTTTAATTTCTCATACCTGTATTCTGTATGTTATTTTGATACATTTGATGAGCATGTATTTGTAATTCGTAACACTTTTAATGTATTTGTGCCCATCTCTGGCTGTCAGTTGTATGCAGATTAATACACCCCTGAAGCAATGCGGAATCTGGCCGTGGACCATCTGCCTCGGCTTTTGCTAATCACCTCAGCCAGATGGGTTAGCAGATCTTTAGGAAGCTTGTTTTCCTGCTCAATAAAAATGTGCCATATCAGGCCATAGCACGGAAATTGGCACTGTTTTTTTTTTTTTTTTTCATCTAAAAAGGAAAAGTGGTATTACACTCGATGCCTCCCAGGTGATAGGCTACAAGATTGCTGAGCGTTTCAGGTTTGAGAATATGACGCTGACAAAATACCGGAGGGAAATGTCTGTGAAGGGCAAAAAGGTAATATCACTGTGAAAGAGCGGACTGTTCAGTAGTTAATGACACATACACACACACACACGCACAGCTTGACAATTCAATGAACATTCTGAATCAGCAGCACTTTCTCACTGAAATTTGAGTCTCAGCACATCTGCTCTATATGAAGTCTTCATCTTATTTGACTTTTTGCCACGTCAGGGAAAACAACGTGTGGTTCTTCAGCTCCGCGGTGCAAATCATTTCATTTCTCTGATCAAAGTCAAAATTGACGTTCTGCACAGCTACAGTCTGAGTCAATGAAATTAATCTTTTTAATTTGATTTTTTCTGTATGAAAATACATGAGGTGAGAATTCGGTAGGGGTGTACGAAAATATTGATACACTTGAGTATTGCGATATTATGTGATACTGTATCAATTCTCAAAAACACTGTATCAATTTTTAATTAATAGTTAACATTGATTCCTAGCAGACAGTGGTTCATTTTGTATTGTGTTTAAACCTAGATAACAGTGTTGTAATCTACCTTCAGCCATTTGACTCTTCCACTCCAAAGACCATGTATACAAAGACTGTATACAAAGATGGACGACGCATCTCCACTTCCTCCCACTGTACAAAAGTGAAGCCAAAATATCCTGGATACGGGCGCCGCCATGTTGTAATTTTGCAAGTCTGCGCAGTAGTGATTGGGCAGTATCAAAGTCCTGCTCATACACCCGCCCGACCAATCACAAGTCAATAACAGCTGTTAATCATGACGTTTCACCCTGTTTTTATAGCATCAAATAACTAATTAAAACCAAACTTGGCAGAAAAATGAACACTTGAACATACATCAACATGATTAAAAATATCTAAAATGTCAGAAACCATCTTTGCAAAAAATGTATGTGACGTGTACTTTTAGTTTTGGCCCATATCCCATCCACTAACATGGAGGAGGCGGGACTTAAGACCTATACTGCAACCAGCCACCAGGGGAAGATCCAGGTGTTTTGTAGGGCTGCCCCCCTCGTAGTCGATTAGATGACTAATCGGTCATTTTGGTCTTAGTCAACTAAGATTTCTTTAGTCGATTAGTCATTTCTTATGTTTTTTTTCATGCTGAATGACTTATTTCCAAGAAACGTATGAACACATCTCTGGTAAACACAAGATTTAAAGTGGTGCTTTTGAATAATTCTTTGTGGAGAATCTGTCGATTAAATCAACTAATCGATTACTCGACAAAATCGTATGAGTGTTAGTTGACTAAGGATTTCTTTAATCGAGGACAGCCCTAATGTTTTGGCTTCACTTTTGGGGAGCTGTCAAGCCGCCCATCTTTATATACAGTCTATGATTCTGGCAGGTAACCACATGTTAGGACTGCCAAATCCAAGTAAAATACTCTGTTCTACTACTACTACTACTACTACTACTACGACAACTACTACTACTTGAGCAAGCCATCTATTCTGCTCAGGCTAAAGCCTCTATCAACTCTGCCTTGTGAATTCAAACCTGACTATCACCGTGATGGCATGTCACCCTTTACTAGGGCTGTACCCGACGCAGGATTTTGTCAGTCGACTCGGATGTGACTATTCAATACGACGATACGACTATTTGTTCTGTGGTTTAAGCCTGCTTTATTACAGTTTATTACAGTTTATGCTTTACGGCACGTAAACTAGCATGTCAACGGCCGGATCCACAGACCACCATCTCCTATTAAACTGACTTAGTGTTAGTATAACACATCACGTGTTCCTTTTTTCATAGACCATCAAGCGAACGGACGCGCAGGCCAGGATGACAGCAACATTTACATAATAAACAAGCCAAGTTAACCCTTCGGACTAATGCATGCTAACTACGCTACTTGGAAATGTGCAACAACATTATATTTTCACTCACCCTGGGACACTCCACAGCTCACAGCTGACTTTAAGACTGAAAGTGAAACTGTAAGCAGAGGAATGAACTCACTGGAATAACCCAACCAGTACCAAGTAGTATCGAAACTTCTTAAGTCTGGCTGCCCTGGTAGCTCACTGGGTAGAGTGCGTGCTATTAAGGCTGAGTCCCTCCCGCAGTGACCTGGGTTTTAAGTCCAGCCCAGGGCCCTTTGCTGCACATCTTCCTAGAGATGTTCTGATACCATTTTTCCTTCTTGATACCAATTCCAATACCTGAACTTGCTTATTGGCCGATAACGAGTATCGATCCCATACCAGTGTGTTAGAAATAAATATTATTATTTTGTATACTATTAAGCCTGTGTGGCTGTGATATGATTGCTATGATTATTGTATGACCTGGCTAAGGTTGTACATACAGAGAATGAATGCCATAGAACTTATTATCTCAGTCAGTCATAATTGAAAAAGAACATAAATAAACTACTTTAAAGTAGCTTTCTTTCTGGGCTAAATTACGTGGTATCGGATCGGTGCATAGACTTGCGTAGTCACCGATACTGATACGAGCATTTTAGGCAGTATCGGAGGCATTTCCAATACTAATATCGATATCGGAACCACTCTAGCGCTTCTCCTCTCTCTCCCTGTTCCTCTGTCACTATCTAAATAAAGCATAAAATGCCTAAAAAAAATTAAAAAGGAAAAGGAACTTCTCCAGTCAAACGACACCTGCATTCAATCCTTTTTGTACCCAGATCTAGAAAAAAAAAAAGACTATTTGTATGGTTTTACTCTCAGCCAATCCCCACAAGCATTCTTCAATTTAATGTGACGTGTGATTGGCCCACTACCACAACAGCTACGACCCATACAGTCTGCGGTGCGGTGAAGTCGATCGCCACGTATTTCAGAGTTGACAGCTCAGATAATGAAGCACTCTATTGGTATCGGTATCACTTGAAAGGTCTGGTATTGGTACTGGTATCATACCAAGCCCTGCATGCAATACTGTATGTATATCAACAGTTTAGTCAGTCTGGCTGCACTGGTAGTAGGCTGGCTTAAGCTGAAATTTGCCAAAAATGCCTTTATTTACAGAATGCTGGTCCATCAGAGTCACCCAGTAGAAATAGAAAAGATATGAGGGGGCTTTACTGATTACATATTGTATAACTGAATCAATATCACTGGTTACTATCACTGCTAAGACTTTAATCTGGACTGATTCTAAAACATCTGATTTTGTTTCATACAAGTGCATCAGGTCGATGATCATAAAATGGCTTCAGAGACTCCCCCCCCGCCCCAAGAGGAATTAAACTCCACTGGAAAGTCGAATAGCACAAAACGGTCACATTTAAAGCCAGTGGCTATTTGGCACACATTCTGCTTTCTGCAACCTCAGTCAAAGATACTGGTTTTGGTCTGCGTCGAAGCATACCACTGTGAAAACTGTCTCTCTATTGTGGTGACAGCTACTGTCAAGCTCCACATTGGAATATCATGCCTGTCTGTCAGCCAGGAATGCCTTTTTCCTTTTAAATTTTAGTCAAACAGCCTATTTTTCCTAATAAACACACTGCATGTTTGAAAAGTGGAAACACAGATAGCATTCCTCAGTCAAACAAAAGGTTGCTATAATCACTAGCTTCTGTACTTTTTTCTGTCTTAATTTCCCCACTGGGAATCAAGAAAAGCTTAACTTATCTTATTAACTTGTACCAATAGTTACAATGTCCATTAATTCTATTAAAAAAATAATATCTCTAGAAAATATGCCCTAAATTACTTGCCTTTCGGTCTTAAACTGCTAAAAAGAAACATGTGCGGAGACAAATGCGTACCAAGAATTTATGGGAAAAGGTCTATTCAGAGGCCAAGCACTAAAATACAAACAGACAAAAACAGGCCCTATACAACTGACGGCTAGTTTTGCACAATGTACCTTTAAATTACCAACTGAGAGATGAACACAACAGTAACCCCTTTCCAAAAGTTATCTAAAAGTTATTTAAAACTCTTACCTTGATAATTTCCACACAATATTCTCCCCATTTCTTCTCAACTGCAATCAACTGATCCCCCCTGTTTCTCTAAACCACTAGTCATGGCTGTGATGTAAGCCAGCAAGCATTTCAAGCTTGATTATTGTGATTTAGATTTGTGGAGCCAAGATGGGGCAACAAGACAAAGAAACAGCAGATGACTGAAACTTTGCTCCCAAGTAGGTGTGGCTGAGAGCAATCCTGACTATACCCAGTTACAGCCCCAGTGTGTGGCAGCTGCTGGTGGGCTCTGCTTCATCATTGAGCAGAAAGATGACAGGTGGAAAGGGTCTTGTGTAACAGCTACTGCTCCTAATACAGCATATTGTCATGTCAGTAGACTAAGGGAGCAACTGTAGGCATATTTCCTCTCAAACAGTGCTCATATCTTTGACAAAAATGGGTTTAAGTGTGCTCCTTATACTAGACTAACAAGTCAATAATTGTTCCTACCATACAACACAATATGAAGTACAGACAACTTGGCCAATGCTGACAAGTACAGTAAAACAACCATGACACCCCACTGGTCAGCTAGCCGAAGTTAGCTTACTTGCTAGTCAAGTGAAAGCCCAGATAATGTCACGTCTTACCAAACGTCGTTCAAAATTGGCGATTTTAATTACTTTGGTTACTGTGAATGGTACTTAGGATACAAAGAGGGCAGATTTATACCGACTTGATAGACGAAACTCGTCAGTTTAATCGGCATATAACCACCAGCATTTCAAGTGTCAGTTTCTAAAATTAACAGGTAGCGCTATGAATCAGCTAAAGCTGCATCCTATCGCCAATTTTGATTCAGGAATATCTTTGACAGGCAAATTATCTGCTCCCGTTTCATCTTATAGAAGTGAGGCGCTGCTGGGTGGATCACATGCTACTACTAACCAGCAACATGCTATAAAATATAACGACAAGAATAATTTGGCAACATTTTGAAGTGAATTCTGCGTGGTTTATAATACGAGAGCACAGTGGGATTATGCTAGCTTGTCTAACATTGACGCTAGCTAGCTAACCCATGTTTGGCCATCCTTTATTGGTATAAAAACAACTTCTTTCATGGTGTAGCTACTTACCGGGCCTTTGTCAGCAATGTTTACTTTGAGGTGAAATATAATTCCATGTCGCTGTCCAGCGCCAACGCTGACATGGCTTGTTTTAGCAGAAATAAGTATTTACTATATTGAAAGGTTTTGCAGCACACAGCCATGACAACACGCCCATGCATTGCGTCACTACTAATGCTGCCTTCACGTGCTCCTCGTAAACATAACACGTCCTGAATTCAACTATAGGTTTGATTTCAAGTCACCAGCCGCAGAAAAAAACGCATCTTCTCAGGCGGAAGTGCTTGTGCATTGCTGCATGTTTTCAATTTAATTATTTCAATGCAATACAAACACAAAATGAGAGCATTAGAAAATACATTATTCTCATGTATCATTATCGTGTACTGTTGCGAAATTATGTGAGTTGTTATATATGGCTACACTAATCAATAATTATCATAGACTGTATGGGTCTGTATGCAGGACAATATGGGACTATGTTGGCTTTATTATTCTTTTATTTTCTTCATTTCTATCTGTTTTCTATTGATATGATGGCAAATAAACAATACGTTCTGTAAAAAGAAAAAAAAATCATGCAAATATTTACAAAAAGTGTCCTTAACATCACTCTGCTATTGCTATTCTGCCAATCCTTCGACTACTCCCTGCTGTGTGCTTAGTAAAACATATAGGCCTAAATGCATACTTAATGAAGAGTACAATTCAAGATTTAGAACAGTATTAAATAAATAACACAATCAACTCCAATTTACTTCTACACTGATGATAAAACCATGAAATATGTAGCAAAAATACCCACTAGACAAATTAAAGTGTACAGATGCAAACAGACTGTACTCCATAGTATATAACTTATATAACTCTATAGGAATATAGTAGGGTAGGCAAGGCTTTACCTTTGCAGTGTGCAAAACAACAATCTATACAAATGATTTAAAATAAATTGAAATCAAACAAGAATGTATTTTTTACCTGTAACCAGTTCAGTAGAGTTGCCTTTTTAATGAAAAGTGTGTATATAAAACAACACAAAACATGTCACAATTCCACAAATCATCACTTGTAATTAGGTCTTTGTCGGCCCCTGGTGGCCCTGGGGCCCTCAACAGTCTCTCAGCCTCAGGCCTGATTATGTGTCCTTCTCCCTCTCATTTCTCATGTCATGTTAAATGAACTCCAAGTGTTAGATTAATATCTGCAC
The DNA here is from genome assembly GCA_028570985.1 of Heterobranchus longifilis. Lineage (NCBI taxonomy): Eukaryota > Metazoa > Chordata > Actinopteri > Siluriformes > Clariidae > Heterobranchus > Heterobranchus longifilis. The sequence continues at coordinate 4,839 of JAOVVB010025037.1, read as the reverse complement.
AGAGTCACAGGGTTAAACTAAATAACTGGTCTCCATAGCTGTAATTACATTTCATTGCATTATCTTATTCATATTATACCATTATTCTGAAACACTGACCAAGGCTGCTGTGAACTTGTTTATTACAATTTTAATTTACAATATTTACAATATAGGAGTGGCAATTTCTAATTATTTCCAATTCAGAACAAATTAAAATGGTCTAATGAAAGGTGTGCTGCAATATATAGCCAAATAAAATTAATACAAATGTCTATAATAATTTGAATTTATTTATTTTTTGAAGACATAGAATGCACAAATAATTAGACTCACCATTTGAACAGTCCTACCCCACAATTAACACATTTCACATGAATTACACAGTAAAGCAGTGATACCCTCAACTTGCTGCCCGCACGCCAGACACGGTGCCAGGGGGCCCGCCGACCAGTTTTAAATTTACAATGAAAATTAATTGATTCACACTGGGATCTTTTTGTACTTTGAATGTACATAAGGTGCCAGGGTGCATAAAAAACATAAAAAAAGAGCTTTTTATATTTAAAAAAGAAAATGCCATGGGAGGATCCCCTAAGCCCCAAATGTCCTTAAAATCCCAGGAACACTCCTGCGTACTGACATCCTGTCAGTCTTTGTGCCAAGTTCATTTAAGCCAGTTAATTTAAAAATAAAGAATTTCAAAGAAAGATGAGTTATGGGCCTTTTAATGTTCATTAATTTGATCTGATAAATATTATTAATGTTTGTTTATTAACTGGCCCCTGGCCTCCTGTCATTATAAGTGGCCCCTGCTGTAAAGGCTTCTGCGCGTGCTGGTTTAATGGTTGTCCAATACCGCCCCCTGCTGACAAATACCATGCTACACACATCAAGAGTTTTTTGTAAATGTATACTTTTTAAATGCAGACTGACTTTCATTTAAAAACATAAATGTTATATCCTCTTATGTTAGGGTTACTCCATCTGTACTGACTCAATGACTGAGTTGTGTTTGTATTAAATGGAATATGTGTACGATTAATACAGCTGACTGAAAACGGACAGAGAAAGGGAGGCAGCATGTTACAACACAGAAATAAAATCATATTCCTGTGGTGTCTAATATGTGTCTCTGTATATGGAAATATTGTGTCACACACTTACAGCATAGACACAAAGGAAATAATGTAGAGACATTCATGTAGCAACACTGCCATGACTGAAACTAGGGCCTATTTTTGGTTTAACACACAATACAATTATTGTCCCCTTTGCAATTTATCATCCATCTAAAGCAGTGCTTCCCAAGAGTGGTCTTCATTTTAATAGGTGTAACTTTTTTTTTTCTTTTTTTTTTTTTAAATATACAGCCTATATCTCAGCATTCATTCTTTTTGTGAAGAAAACTAAATGAAATTGTTATTTTAAAAGTTTGGATTATTATTTAAGATATTAACTTAAGAAAAGTATGCGGTTAAAACAATGGTCAGAGAGAATAAAACACTGAATTTGTCAAAAAGAAAAGCCTATTAGGTATGTATGATTGTTACAAATTAAAGGGAAATACATAATACAGCATTGTATTAAAATTTCCTGAAAATAAGAGCAATAGCAATATTCACAGGAAATAATCTGCTCACCCAAATCTCTTGTTCCTGCAGTTATTGCATTCACTATTTGGGTTAATTGTTCAGTTTATCAGTTGTTCTGTTGTTATGCATTGAAGATATTATGAAATATCCATAAAATAGTCACTTAGTCAGGGGTCATCGGTTTACTCAATGATAGAAAAGGGGTCCTTCAGGAAAAATGTTGGGAACCACTGCCCTAAACTATAGCTTATATAGCAGGTTAGCTACTTAAAAGCACCGGTCTTTACATCAGTGCTCCCACTGGGCCATCCCCCTGTTAAAATACATGTCTTACTGCCTATATTGTTATCTAGCCATCCAATCTATGGATCACACCTACAAAAACTACAAGTTTCCTCTCTACCTGTGCAGGAGAGATATACTGTTTGATTACATAAAGACAAAGTGACAAAAACACTCTTGGAATTGTGGAGAGGTACAAACGTACTTCTCTTCAATTGTGAGGAATTACAGGCCGCGGTGAAAATGGCTGATCTACATTGGGTCCCAAGTTATTTTTAGAGCTCTTGTTGCCTGGGTTACCGGAGACACAACTCTAGGCAATATACAGCTATGATCCCTCCTGAGGTGATGCCGGTGGAATGAGAGCGGCGGGGGCTAGTTAGCAGTTAACATTTTGACAAATGGACTAAACTGAAGGCAAACTTGGCCTGAAAATCAAGGTTCGTCTGCTTTGTCTGAAGTTTTGTGTATACTCATATGGAGGTTTTCATTATTCATTTTAACACGTCGTCCTCAACTCCCCCTCGGTACACAGAGCACGGTGACAGGGTCTGAGTAGTATTTCCTCAAAGCTGCATTAATCAATATTTTTATATTAACAATGGATCAAATGCGTGGCTCATCGTGATGAACCCACAGAGATGTATCGCCCGATGCTGCAGTAGCTCTCAGCTCTGCAGTCTTTCAGATCATTGTTTTGGTTTTACGTTACTGTTTAGATTCAGTCTGTCTTCCAGCAGCGTTTAAGAATTAAACACCAGATATGTTCTGATGCTTTGAACATGTGTAATTGTAAGGTCATTAAATCATCAGATTGAAAATATATTTCCTCCATTATTCAGTCCAGTTAAAAGTGTAATCACAGCCAGTCGTTTAAATAAAACAGTCAAACCCAACTAACTATCCGTGGTGGAGGAAGTATTCACATCACTTACTTAAAGGAGCAATAGGCGAGATCATTTCACCGCTGGATGTCGCAGTTGTGCACTGCATGTAAACCAAAACAAAGCTGATCAGCAGCCACACCTCCCTGCCCTTTCCCCCTCGCTCGCCCTCCTCTCGCTCTCCACACCCGCCCCACCCCCTCGTGAACGCTGCTCCCTGCTCTCTGCCTGCCGTTCAACCGGAAACAATATGGCGGTCGGCCGCTCCTCAACTTTCTGTCATTCTGTCTAAACAAGCCATCAAAATCTATTTCTGAAAACATTTTATGCGAGCTACATCGCCTCCTTTCATAGTTTGGTTGAAGTTTTGTGTGCTGGCCGTGCCGCATTTGCATAAAGTTGAAGTCCAGTCAACTTTATGCAAATACAGACCGGCGAATGCCCCATGATCCCCCTCTAAACTCACCGCCACGTTCCCACAATGCACTGCGCGACTGCCTCACCGGCTCTCCATTGGAAATGAGTGGAAAGCGGTGAGACGCCCTCTGTTGACGCTTTTGGTGGATCTGACCTGTTAATGCCTGGATGAAGCGTTTGGCTTGTGCAATGGTGTTGAATATGTGAGTAATTGCTCACTAACTGTGGTAATTAGGGATGGGACAATAATCGATTTTTATAGTGGATCGCAATAAAACAATAATTTGATCCTGGTGAATTTCCATTATTGGGATAATCGTGAATATCCTCACGTATTGACTGCAGTTTACTACAGTGTTCTATTCGTGATGCAATACAAATATTTGTTTCTTAAAAAAAGTCTTAATGTATAAAGAAAAAAGCCATAATGTTTTGAGAAAAAAGTGACAACAAAGCAAAATGTAGGTAAAGTGACTCCAGTGTTTTTTGGGCCGTTTTAAGAGTTTTAAGCATATTTTGATGATTATTGGGATAATATTGTGAATCGCAATTATTTTGGCCAGGATAATTGTGGCATGAAATTTTCATATCATCCCACGCCTAGTGGTAATACTGTAATTCAAATTATGCCTTTTAGGTATAAGTGATAGATCTCATTGATAATTTTGTGCATGTGTAACTGAGTTGTGCTAAGAATATATTTTAGCATATTAATGTTGACCAAGGTTTATAGTTATTCTTTGCAAATGTAATATTATATTGTGTATTACAGTAATCATTTATAATTTATGGTTACACTAAAGAGAGGCTAGATACTTATGAAGAAAAATACTGTACAGTCCTAATATAGATTGTATTCTGCTGTGTGCAGATTGGTTTTTGTGTGAGCCAGTGGGCCCTCATGGTTCCTGGAGTGTGTGGAGCAGCATCCCGGCTCTTCCCGTCCAGGACAGCGATCTTCAAGGATTCAGATAAGAGCTCAAGGCTTAAAGCCTACAGACACACACTACCTGTAGTAAACTAAAAAGACAATCGACTAAACTTGACAGACTAAGGGAAAGATACCGGTACACCATTGGGGTTGAGATTTATTATTTTAATTCATTATTTTTCATACATATGTTTTTTATATGCTGTTGTCAAAATAAAACTGCCCTTTTGAATGTTGGCAAACTGATGCCTAGTCCACATGTACACAGGTATTTTAAAAACGTAGTTTTTTTCATGTGTTTTGGCCTCCCATCCACACGCAAACACCGTCTAAAGACGCGCTAAACTGACCTTTTGGAAAACTACACCCAAGGTGGAGATTTTTAATGTCCCCGGCTTTAATATCTCTGTTTTCTATGGTGTGGACAGAAAAACCAGACTTTTGAGCTTGTGCTACAGAGGTCACTGCTGTTTAATTCATCACTCAGAGACAGATGACAGAGCAGGTCGGACCTCGGGCTGGTGGGACCACTTTGAGAATGAAGCGGACCGCCTGTCAGTGTTTGTGCACACGGTACTATAAAGCAGACGAGGGGAGATTACGCCTTTGGATTGTCAGACAAGTGGTTTGGAAAATAATAAGGCAAGTCTGTATGTGGTCCTGTGTATATACCGTTACCTGTGTGTGTGTGTGTGTGTGTGTGTGTGTGTGTGTGTGTGTGTGTGTGTGTGTGTGTGTGTGTGTGTGTCTG